>JAGVSQ010000684.1:0-35942 GCA_022683975.1 Rhyacophila evoluta | reverse complement strand
ATAAATAAATAGCTATGAATCTTTCACGCATATTTTTCTCTTCCATCCGTTGATCAGTTTTTTAAACCTAAACCAAGATTGTAAACTGTGGCGTAATAAAAGTGTATAAAGGGTATATTTCCAACATGAACTTATTCCACTATATCACAAAAAAAGATTTTTTAGAAGAACCATTAAACATGTAAACCAGTAAAACATATAAATTTCAAAAGCATTAAAAACAAAAATCAACATTGAAAAACATGCTGCACGGTTTCCTATTTAAAAAATACTAGTTCAAAATGTTGCCCTTTAAATTTTGGCATTGTTGTGGAATAAGTTAACGTTAGAAATACACCCTTCATATATCATTATATGAAGCTTCAGGATTTGGAAGTATCCTTAATGCGATCTTTCAAGATCCTTATAAACAGGTTAGCCTCTTGGATAGATATGAAAAAATCACGCAAATCCATATTAACAATTACAACCGAGGAGAAATAGATGGATAATAATTTATTAGCTATCTATTACAAATAATGTCAAAAACTATCTGACACTTTCTTCGATCGAATCCGGAAATTCTTACTTACGTAATAAAGGCCGATATATCAAATTTAGATAGCAAATAAGCTCAATTCCCATTAAAAAATATTTTTATTTATTGTAGATCAACTTTATAAATTTAATCTGCGATCTCCAGAATTAATCAGTTTACAAACGCGAGCTTATACATTTTTTTACCGAGAAAATTTGCTCATGTATATTGTTGTTGTTATACCACGATATTCCAATAATAATAATAATAAACTATGATAAACAAACAAAGTGAACAGCGGTAAAGTAACAACTAAACTAATAAATATATCGATCGAGCGCATGCTCCTATTGTTCAGTGGACTTAGTATAAGCAAGCACTAACTTAACTGATTTTTTACTGGACATAGAATCAAATTACATCTGAAAAAACTATTTTGCAGGTGAATGTATTGAATTTTTTTAGTGGAAATAGAAGAAAAAATATGCTCTTTCATCTGGCATTGTTAGTTTAAAATACAAGTGGACATGAATAGTCTAATCCTCAGCGAGCGATATAATCTCCAAACGTAAGCGTATTGATCTCCACGTTGTTAAGACTTACTTTGACTGATTTTTTCATGTGAATTAACTGTCAATGTATGGCTTATTCCGCTGAATATTCAGTCTTGTATCTTTAGTGTTTAAATCTGTTAATATAAGTAGAGTTAGAACAAGATAATACCGTTTCCTATTCCCGAGAAACTCGGATTAACTTCTGCATTCCCTGAACACGACCAATATATGTAGAAAGTAACATAAATATACTGGCACGCACTAGTGAGCGTTGGATGATAAAAAATCTTCGTATATTTTAGGTGCGTAGGCGGAAGCGGGTTATTTGGAAGGACCAGCTTTGTGGCTATTAAGTGATCGGGAATTCCTTACAAACAAAACACTTTGCTACCATTTATATGTCTACGCCGTAGCCGGAAGGATAACGTGCGCGTTCAGAGCCTGAGATTGCGTTTCAAATACTACTTGGATTTTTAAAGATCTATAGGTGCAAGACTGGGCAGTCAATTTCGTAAAAAAAATCTATCAAAATAAGTCTTAATACGCCGAGATGCATTTTGTCGACTTCTGGAGTAATCACCTACACACTTTCAAGATCTATGTGCTCTACTTTCGAAGCGCACATGGTATCAGCATCCATTGTAAGCATCTGTTCTTAAAGCAGAGTATGTGGTTACTTTAAGGTTTATTTATGATACATTATTCACAATTAAATAGGCAGTAATTTGTTCATTACAGTAAAAACCTCTTAACATAAAACCGAAAAGACTGAAATATTTTTTCATGTTAAATGCAAAAACTTTTATTGGGATTTTTGTTTCATGTTTGAAGAAATTTCAGGTCTAATAAACAAAAAAGTAAACACATCTGACTGATGACCCGGCTGCCGATACGTTTTGCTCGTTCAAGGAGCAAAATGTTTTCATGTTAATAGAAAATATATATATGAAATTACATGGATTTTGTCGGGACCGCAGTATTATTTCATACTAACCGATTTTTCACGTAAAGCGTTTTCATGTTAAAGAATTTCCACTATATTTATTTTATCACGTCCATCCCTAAAGTGGAGCATTTAGATCAGTACAACGTGAGTATGACAATAAGATACAATGAGCATAGATCTCTGCACTGTAGAAACTAATTTAGAAAGCTTCCTATTGGGATCTATCTTGGGTATCTTTAGATATTATATTATTTGTTTTATTGTAGTTCTATCTAAAACAGTTTTCTCAAACTTTTAACTTCTAAAAACTCATCGTAATACTATCAATTATTGAAGTTCTCATTCAGAGGAATAAGTGGAAGTTTTCTAGTAAATACAACCAAGTTATTTTTGTTTCTTTCCGCATCGACAGAGTGTTTGTCATTCATTTATTTGGGCTCATTATCCCAGCATCCGTTTATTTATTTTTATGCTGACAATGATCTCTATCTGCACGTATGTATAAATTATTGTGACCCATAAAAAATAAAACATATGCTAATTCGGCAGAAGCAAGGCCAGGGTTTTTATAAAATTTACTTAGGTGCACATGAAAAATACCGGATTTTGAATATTTTATTTTACCATATCCGCCCTGAAAGTCAAGCATATGGATTTCAACAATGTAAAGACGGCCACTCTAGAAATGGAATACACGGATCTTTGATCGTATTAATTATTACTCATTAACTTATTCTATCGTATATGTTTCCTAGGTGAAGATCATATCTGCATCTTTTTTTACCTATCTTTTTTTGCCCACCATCCACCCGCCCCGTTCTTAATCAGACGTATCCCGGAGCTTTGATATCGAGAAGCAAATTACTTTATTCGACGGGAATGAATATAAATTACCCAAAACTTGGTTTTCCACGCACTTGAGTGTGCTGAAGTTAAAAGAAATAGAATGATAAAAAAGCTAATTGAAAAAAATTTACATTTATTTGGTCAAGCAATTTATGTGAAGAGATCATCACGCTCGCCGTATGACGCCGATTTTTTTTAAATCATTGAAATTCGCCCTCGTGGTGACCAAGTCCAACAGCTCCATCCTGCAACTTAACTGAATACATTCCCAGGGCCGTGCGGTAAACTTTCTCAGTATGATCGAAATTTTTAAAATTCCGCCCTTCTAACGGGGAGTATATATTTAATAGTGTTTGCTCTGAAACTGGAGCACATCGACTATTCAAAGGGAAAATGGCGCCACTCAAACAATTTCTTCATTATAGAAAGCACAAAAAACGTTTATTTAATGATTTTGAGCCAAAGTCAAAAAATTACAGAGGCACAACCTTAAAGTGAATAAAAACTAAAACTGGTGCTTGATTTACCCAATATGATATTAATTTAATAAATTATTTAAGAAAAACCAATATAATTGATTAGATGGAAGCTTTTTTTCCTGATCGCTAGTTTCACAGACCATCCTTTTTTCACACTTAAAAGCTAAATTTAGACAGAAATTCGGCATTTTAAGCTTACATCCTTCTGATAGAACAAGTATCAAGTTGTATACATTCCGATTATCGAATAAAAGCTATTTTGAAAAAATGAGAGTTACGTCCATCTCCTTTCAGCAATCGATATGACTCCACACATAGTGAAGATATCCACTCCGAAAGTGGAATATATGGATGTCTTCGTTGGTTATTTTTTTTCTTATAATATAAATATTATATTTCACGAGAATTGTTTGTCGGATAATTGCTCGACCCGTTCTAAAATGTATTTTGTTTATAAGTGTTGTCTCCCCGGTAATACTCCTGGGAATACGCGTTCGATTCCAATATCTCGGAATTAAGTATATTACGTAACGCGTAATTTTAAACAAATGATAGGAACTTTGCATGTTAAAAAAGATAAAAATCTGAAAACGGTTCTGCGCCAAGTGTTGAATATAATATGTCCCATTTGGGGTGCAGATATAGAAACGTTATAATAATTATAATGGTGGCTGATGCAATAAGTTCTGATACAAACATAACCTAACCTAACCTAATCCAACCTAGATAAAACTAGATTACAGTGTCGAACAGTTGCAGTGTAATATGCGAATATTTTTAATTAAGCATGATACCATAAACTAGTCTATTATATATTGTAAATACAGGAATTGTTATTTGGTATGTAGCACACGCGTTTCGCTTTACAAAATATACTAAATGTACGAGTTCATTAATTACTGTATCCTGGATTTCGAGGCCAAATCATTAACGCGGTATTTAAAACACTGGTATCATCTTCAAGGCATCTATTTGATCTAGTTATGGACATTTTTAACACTTTGCACACTACAACGATTTTCCGAATCATAAATTCTAACATTTATTTAAATAAAAATGTAAATGTTCGTTTGTTCAAAACCTTAAATCTCCGAAAGTTCATGATCGATTACTCCGAAATTTTGACACAACGTTGCATTTAAATACGCGCGTGTTTTCATACACTTACTATTACATAGATGTTACATCTGTTATAGGTAAAACCATGTTTTTTTTAAACAGCACCATTTAACCAGACTGAGCCACAGCATCGCATGGCTGTATATTAATAAATATCAGTAGCAGTGGAGTAGCTACAAATTCAGCGTCTTGAAGCAAGTAAAATCGTTGCGTCCCCTACAGTTTCTGCTTTTTTTAATCTCAGGTTTTCTTAAATTTATTTATTTCGTTCTAGAAATAGTGGTTTCACGTTTTTGCTTAACTCTCGCACTATTTTTTTGCGCCACCATGATTCGTGCGCCTGAAGCAGCCTGCTCCAACTGCTCCTTGGTAGCTACGCCACTGCAACGTATGCTGTATGAAGTAGTTAAAAATAAAAACGCCAGTGTTCAACAAAATACAATTAATTTAGGATTATTCGGGTGAGAGTTATGCGTGACAAATATTGAAATTATATTTATTTATTATTCGCATTTCTTTTTTACTTGTTTAATAACGGATGACGAAAACGGAGTAATGAATGGGTTAATAGTAAAATGAGTCATCCAACACAGGATGAGTCATTAGCAAGAAGAAGGATAAAAATATAAGTGATATTAATTGTTTTACAAGCTTCATATTATAAGCATAAGTATTACTTCATTCAGATAAGCTAAATATTTCGTAGATGACAATAATGCCACAACATTTTAATTGTGAAGAGTACTTTGATCATAACGAAATCATAAACTTGATACTCCGTCCACTACCAGTCACGTCTCCATATACATTACCGTAGCGTAACGAACGTTGAGAGCTTTCAAAATTATCGGAAATATCCTAGGAGCTTTCCAAGCATGGACTTAAGAATTCGTGATTCCCGTTATATTTCAGCCATGACGATAATATCGCTTCAGTAGTCGAATGTCTGCACAGGAGGTTCAAGGGTTTACGGCATCATACGGCGAGCGTGATTAATTCCACATAAATATATTTTTACCATGTCCACTCCGAAATTGTAGCATTTGGATCTACACAGTGTAAAGAAGTCCGTTCCGAAAGTGGAATATATGGATTTCCGAAATGTGAAAACATGTCTTGACAGATTATTTTTAAGAGGATTTTTTGTCAAGACATCGCTCAATCCGATGGACATAAAGTCCTGCATTTTCGATTTTTTTAAATTCTGCAGTTGTTTTGTTCTCCATAACTCGCCACGTCTCTACACCCGTTGTGCAGGCGCTTACCGTGGCGTAACGAACGTGCGTTGCCTTTTATAATTGCCACAAGTGTCCCAGGAGCAGCTTCCTAAGTCCTTGGCTGGTGTACACTAGAGTGCACGTATTGATTGTTTTAATTCGCGCACGCTAACCTCTCAGCTACCGGGAAGATCACACAATTACTTGACCAAATAAGTATCTTTAAATGTGTGTATATTTTTAACTTCACGACTCTCGAGTGCGTGGCATCTTAAGTTTTGGGTAATTTATATTTACACCCGGGAAATTCCCGTAGAATAAAGTAGATCGCCTCTGGATATCAGAACTTCTGGATACGTCTGAGGATGTGGCAGAATAATTGAAGGCAAGTTTAGTAGTAACATCGAACAATGTAGAAGTCAGCGCAAAATAGGTGGAGGGATTGATGGATAACCAACGAGAAAAAGCTTGTCAATCTATACTTGCACAGTTTGCAAACTCTTAAGCACGGTCCAAATAATCAAAACTCTATAATTCAAGTTAAAAATAACATAGGCTATTAGCATAATAGTGAGTGATGAAATGATGAATTTACAAAAATAAAAATTTGCGCACATGCTTAGAAAAGTCGTGTGATGTGTATATAAAGATCAAAAAACTAATAAATCAATAGCTTTGTTTGGAATTTTTTAAATTTTGTAAACACCAACATTGTGGTAAATGTGTGCTCTTGGAAATAAAAACAGGATATGATATAATGTGATCACCCAGTCATAAAAATTTAGCATCAAACTATTGTTTTCAATCGCATTCTAGTAATAAATATACAGATCATTTATAAAAGATATAACACAATATTTGACAGTGGGCGCTTTGTGTGGATTAAATTTATGAGCATAAAAATACAGTCATTATAAATTACAAATTAGATAATATCTACTTCTTCTTCTTTTAGTCCTACATCCATTTGCGTTGTTCATCAAAACGGATGTCCTATTTGGAAATTTCGTAAATGTTTCAACTTAAAATATTTAAGGCGATCAAAAAAATTTCAAGCCTAGAACGTGCTCTACCAACAACTTTTAAAAGATCTACAATCTGGGCAGAGCAACGGTGGCAAAGTGACGGTAACAGAGATACAAAATAGCTATAAATAGGTGAGTGAGCAAATGCGTAAGCGTTGTGACGAAAACGTGTTATCGCACTGCCGAACGTGCTCACTCAACTATGTATAGCTATTTTACATCTCAGTTGCCATCGCTTTCCCGCCGTCGCTCTGCTATCGTAGCGCTGGCCTAATGCATTGATTTCACACAAAAATTGAAAGTAGTTAATGCAATAGTTTTGGGAACAGATGTCTGTGGCGGATTCTGAAGATACCGTGGTATAAGTTGATCCATAACGAGGATATAAGAAACCATGCCGCCATTAATTACTGATGAAATGAAGTTGCGATGCTGGATTTGGCTCGGCTACATATTGCGGATGCCTCAAGAGAAACATGGGCTACCTCTTCTTCAAGCCGATCAGTTTTCGGCGTCCTGGGAAACCTCTTAATACTATCTATATAATGTATTTGGCGGAGTTACAAGATGCAGGTATGACCTGGGAGGGCGCAAGAATATTGGCAGGCAACAGAGATTCGTGGAGGCAGCATATGGTGTCCGTATGCTCCACTTATGGGGTGGATATGAAAGAAGAAGTGTGATATTATTATAAAAAATACAAAGAAATGTATTTTCAAAATCTCGTTAGTTCAAGTGTGCTGAAGTTAAAAGAAATATAATGATAAAAAAAAGCTAATTGCATACAGTTAACTATAACTAACTACAGATCTAGCCATGATATGATTTATAAAGATTAGTTGTTACCGAAAATCTGATTAATTATACATTTGGGTCTTGCATTTTAAATATCACCAACATCTAATACTTATGAAATTAATGTACTAACTATTAGAGAATATTTTAAATGCATATTTTTTTATAAATAGCTACAGAATTTAAACCGACCAACTCTGTAACCGAATTTAACTAAGCGATAATACAGTAACTCTTTGAAAGACTGTGTTTTTGTAGGCCTAATCAAAAATGTATTGTGTTGTCCGTTGACCCAATAATTTATAGCCCCATCTCCTCGTAGCTATAATAATTCATTACAGCTAGTGGGTCTATGAAGCTGCATTACTATTTAGCTTTGCGGGCTGCGGTGCATTCCGCTTCATAGATAATCCGCTTAAACCAATTCAGTAACCGCATTGTTCCCTGGTTAAGCAAATTAATGAACCCGTAACCTTTTTACCGGGTAACTAAAACAGGGTTGTCCCAAAAATTTAATAAAATTTATTAAATATTTTTATTCTTCGATTATGATATAATTTAGAATTTGAAATCAATTTCCATCAAGCACCATCAGTCAAAAATATTTATCAATGTAATGTATTAATTAAATATATAGTTGATATCGTATTTTTCAAAACTCTAGAATACTAGTGAGACAATTCATTATGTATAATATTTTTGTTTTTTTCATTTATCATTTTTTTTAAATATATATACCATATTAACTCCCAACGTGGAGCATATGGATCTACATAGTATGGATATATCCACTCCGAAAGAAGAGTATTTGAATCTCTGCAGTGTGAAGACGTCTTGACGGATTATTTTTTACAAGAATTATTTGTCAGACAATTACTCAACCCAACCCGACAGATCGGAAACCGAACCCGTCTTCACATTGTGGACATCCATATTTTCTATTTTCGGAGTGGATATCTTTACTCTGTGTAGATTCATATTCTCTGCTTTGGGAGCGAACATGGTATAAGATATATAATACAGTCTAAAATATCCAATTAATTGAAACACGATTTGTTTTTCAAATCAACCATAGATAATTGATAAACCAATCCTATAGCGACGATATGGCATGATGGATATGGCAGAGAATACATGAAATTAAAATACTAGAATCAAAATCATTGTTGTGTAGCATCCAAATAGTTAACATTATTATTATCAACTGATGGCAAATTAATTATAAACGTCATAAATTTAACTCCTAATTTTTTTTTACCGGGTAACGATTGCAGGGCTGGCACTAAAATTTAATCAAAATATTTAAATATTTCTGTCTTTCGATTATTTCTTTTGACCGAGATATCTTACGGGCGTTAATTGTTCCTTTTTTACTTTTTTACTCTTTCGATCTGATTTCTATGCTCTGCACTTAAATGCACATTAAAAAAGTGTGATGTCCTTGCTGCTACGAAAGCTGTATTTTCCGGTATTGAGTAATTCACGCACATAGAACCTCACCAACGAGGCCACTGTTTGATATTTTATATCATGTATCATATATATCACGCAGAATATATTATTAAATTTTAAATATCAAATTAGTTGACGCAATCCAATATTGCCACGTGTCGTTTGTATTTTGAGATCTAATAACGGGATATCTCTACAATAATGAACCAAATAGGTAATGCTTCATTTCCGTAGACAAAAATTAACATAATTAAAGCAATGGCGGAGTGGGCATATGTTGCTACTTGATTTTTTTTATCATGTCCGCATCGAAATCGGAGTACAACGAAATCTCTTTTTACATTTTTTACACGGTTTCAAAACAACACTGCTTACATTTCCCAAAAATGTTCGCTTAAATACAGTAAACCCGAAATATAAATGGAAATATTACAAAACCTCTGGATATCTCAAGTGATGAAAACAATTTCGTACCAAAATAATCTTTGTTACGATTTTTAATAAATTTAATTAACCATAAACAATATCCATTGATTTTTTACGCAAGGATACCTATTCACAATTATTTTTATTTTAGTATACTTTTATTACGTGTTTAATTTTACACGGTATTGCGTCGAATGTATCCACCGTGTAAAAAGGGGGCCCGGTGTATATATATCCACAATATGAAGACATGTCTTGATAGAGTATTTTTCACGACAATTGTTTGCCATACAATGGGCATTCAGTCCGGCATTTTCGCATTTTTTTTTAAATCTATCGGATATGAATTGAATTTACGCACATTTTATTTTGTAACATTAAATTTATTCATAAATTTACTCGTAAAAATTCAAACAATTCTATCAGTTTCATATTGTATCAGTTATAGTTTTAATTTAGATGTACATATTTACTTTGATGATGGAGCATATTGATCTAGGCAATATAAATATATATTATCTTGATTATCTGTCAATTACTGAACCCATTGGGCGTTCTTTACTGTATCTTTGGATTTTTTAAATTCATCAACTGTCGGACTTGAACCCGTAACCTCCGACACCGATGCGCGCTCATATCGAATTCATCACAAACATTTTCATAACTAAATGTCTACATTATATTTAACAAAATCCGTTTTGATTTAGTCCTCAATCACGTTTATCTAAGATCTTTACGACACGAATATATAATATCGTGCTTAACGACAGTTATGGTAAAGACTCAGTATATGACATGTTATTAAATTACTAAATATAAGTCAAATCCTTATATTAAAATGGTTATTTATTCATTAAACTAATCTCATGTTTAAACTTTTAAATCCTATCTAATAAAGTTAGGTAAGGTTTCAGCTGATAGTTGATTTTAAAGTACAATCATATTCATCAAAACCGATCCTATTATAATAATATAAGCTTTTTGGAAAACTAAAATATAAAGCACCAGTTTATTTAATCAAACAATATATTATTAAATTCAGCTAAGAATAAACAATTGTATATTTATATCATAATGCTTCAAATCAATCTTTACAATCTTTTATTTTACAATTTATTCAATAACTTCATTCGAAATTCGTTAAAACTCTCGTGTAAATAGACATTTTTCACTAGTTTAATAATATAGGCTTATAAATTTATACACTGAAGATTTTTCAGTTAGATAAAAAAACATTGACACAAACTATAAAATTTTAAAGCCAAACTCCGCCCTGTGTCCCGACATAATTTGCGCCACCAAATTTATATTAAAAAACACTAACATTGTTGTACATCTTCACAACAATAAAACTAATACCAATATAATTTATTTTTATATCATTCAATAGTGATGTATTTTCGATTTCGTACCAAGTGGTTCGCAGCTTAATACTCGAACATAGAATATACTCGTATGCCTTTCCTATTTTAATAGATTGACACATTCTCCATACAAAATCTTTCAATACATCAAAATACAATTCTGAAGAAATATACCGAAGTAACTTTTCTAACATTAATTTTTACAATTTTATTTAAAAACATTCGCTCCCAAAGTGGAACATATGGATCTATACAGTGCAAAGATATCCACTCCGAAAGTGTAGTGTGAAGACGTCCTGACAGATGATTTTTTTACAAGAATTGCTTGTTAGATAATTGCTCAATACAATGGGCATCTAGTCCTGCATTTTTGGATTTTTTAAAATCCGACAACTGTAGAAATCTAGCCCGCATTCTCCGGGTCACTAGGGGCTAACCTCCACGCTACCCAGGTTACCAATTAGTAAATGCCAACTTAGGAACTTTAAATGTTTACTTCTTTTAATTGTACAAAATATTAATTGAATTACCATTTAATTACTAGAGGCGTCCTTTATTAAAGTTACGAAAGTTATCAACTCTGTATGCTTGATTTTAGTCTATGTAACTAAATTAAATGCATTAAATAATATTTTTATAACACGCCATTAGATATTTCAATTTTAATTAAAATAAACTATTATTTTTCAACTGTTATATCATACTTATCTATTATGTATTTCAATAAATCATACACAAAGACAAACACGTGTCGTATTACAATTTATAAGGTTATTTTTAAATAATTGAAAATATTTCTTATTTTTTTATAATAGTATTGAATTGTTATTGTATAGCTTCCAAGCAACATGTCAAAAGCTATTTCAGGTGTAAGTAAAATGTTCAGTAATAATTAAATTAATGTGTCATATCCTCTTCCATGCCAGCCAAATTTTATAAGGTGTGATTTCGGCTAATATTTGAAATACGGCAAATTAAAATAAAAATTAACGAACTTATCAATAGATGGTAGAGTATAATTGTATTAAATAAAAGTCGAAATAGATTTCTAATGGACTCATATGACGTTGAGAAGAATTGGCGAGATAAATCGTCCGTGGCACGAATAGTGATATCCGAACAAATAGTTCGCACGAACCGTTTAAAAGTTGGTAAACATCATCACTAAATACAATAAAATGACTATGTGGTAATATAACATACCATAGGTATGTTGTGCAACAATAGATGGAATTGACTTCACCGGTATTTAATGTATGTTGACCTGCTCTTTTGATGAAAATGTCAAACAAAATAACTCGCGATAATCAACATTGATACAATTTATATTGACTGTAATACGAAATTGGTCAAAAATGATAAAACATAAACCATCCGGGACATGAGCTTGGGTACACTTTATTTCCTCCATATCCCAACCATACATTCAAATAGGAAATAACTGTCATATTTAACAAATAATCGAATTTATAATTTAAAGTATTCACAATAAAGAATAACTTACAATGAGATGAAAGTTGTTACATAAAAAAATATATAAGGCAGCGGGCAAGATAGATCCCGGGGTGACAGAGCGACGGAGGCAAAACGACGGAAACAGAAATGCAAAATAGCTATAAATAAGTGAGTGAGCAAGTTGCTGTGACAACAACATGTTATCGCGCTGCCGAGCTTGCTCATTTGCTTTACACCTTACTTAAGTGGAATATATTAATAATCATGGGAATTTCGTTAAACATTATTGTTGCAGGCATGTTAGGCCGGTACTACGATAGCAAAGCGACGGCAACAGAGATACAAAATAGCTATAAATAGATGAGTACGTTAAACAGAGCGACAACACGTTTCCGTCACAACAACTTGCTCACTTGCTCACTCACCTATTTATAGATATTTCGCATCTCTGTTGCCGTCGTTTTTCCGTCGTCGCTCTGTCGCCGTGTTATCTGTCGTACCCTCGGCCTACATCCCACACAGCCGGTTTATTCGATGGTGATGGAGTGGGCGGCATACATTAGAATATAATAAATAAAAGAGCACATAGATTAATTTATTTATTGTGGTATGCTATCCTTATATATATCGACTGTGAAAAGGAAAAAGGACGAAACTCTCAATTTTTCAAAATAGCTTTTATTCGATAATCAGCATGTATACAAGTTAATACACGTTCTATCTAAAGGATGTAAGCTTAAAATATCGAATAAGTATCTAAATGTAGCTTTTAAGTTTTAAAAAGAATTACCTGCGAAATATGCGACCAGGGAAAACGGACAAAGTCAATTTTATTAGTTTTTCTTGAATGGATTTTTTAATTAATATGATATTGAGTAAATAAAATAACAGTCTGAGTTTTCGTGCACTTCGAGGTGTTGCCTATGTTATGTTTTGAATTTATCTCAAAATCATCGAATAAAGATTTTTTCTGCCTGCTGTAAAATTTCTAATATGTGGATTACGTTATTTTACCATATCACAGTCGATATGTAAATCAAAGTATCACAAAGGTTAAGTACTTACTGATAAAAAAAATCTTGACCTTGAAAAACGTGTACAGATTTTTGTCTCCCTCTACATACGTTGTCGACCCATCTCTTTCTCTTTCTTTTGCATAGTACTCGAAGCAATAGGAAGGCACTCGAGCAAAAACAATTTATTTGTATGCATTCGATTAATTATTTTGTATTTCGTTTGTTGTGTTTATTATAAAGGCTAATTATTACATTAATTGTTATAAGAATCGTCTTTTGTTAGGAATCGGAAATGTCTCCCCAGTAGCCTAACGATTGAACAGCGCTTAGTGGAATATGTCCCTTCAAAGCACATGTGTATGAACTGTCGCATTTGTTTCATAATTAATTAAAAGCTCTCATATTGTGCGTCAATGAGCTTTTAAAAAAACTCAAATTGAATTTCCAATGAATCATAATAATAATATATCTTCTTTCGCAATTAACTTAACATCTATTCATCTGACAGCGCCACTTTGAAGTTAATTAATTACACCACTAAACATTATGATTGCTCGCTACAGGGTTTTAAAAAAAAACTTGTTAATATTAAATGAAAATATATCACTCATGAAATAGTAAAATAATACTTCGTATACAAAACAACACAATTTACAGTAGATGACATAAACTCTATATTTTTTAACCATGTCACTCACAAAGTGGACCTACGCAATATCGAAGATGTCCGATTCAACTGGCTTAAATTTCAAAAAAATGGCTGTTATCGAGTCATGCATTTTTTTGTTAAATCCATCAGCTGCGATCATTAAGCCCGTAATCTCCGGTTCCGAAGCGCTCACGCTAACGTCTCGGCTACGGAAGAGGTGAAAAACGGGAAACCCCTATTTTATATTAACAGTAAATATATTTAGTATAATTATTAATGAAGTAAAAATGCCTGTAATATAATTACGTAAACTAAGTATAAAATGTCTCAATATTAATTTCTGTCTTAGTTTGAGCACTTCAATGTGTGCGCAGATGTCTTGCAGACACTTGTCATGCGTGCAATTTTCTATGCGTGCACTGTCATGTGAGCATTTGTCACGTGACCACTTGTCATGTGAGCAGATGTCATGCATGCAGTTGTCTAGTTACCTGCAAAGACGTTTCTTGACAGATTTTTTTGTAAGAATTAGTTCGCTTGCTGAGGATTAAAGTACACTATGTTCAAAATGAGATATTTGAGTTTGAAAGCTTAAAAAAATATTCCTTTTATTTAATATTTATTTTGTGTGTTTATTCATCAATTTTTATTGATTTATTTGACCATAAACTATTGTAGTTAATATTTCTGCAATCTAGTTTTACACAATTTTCTCCAATATTTTAAATTATATGCTTTTCTAAATTTTTATAGTTATACTGATTTTGTCTAATTTTGTCATATTTCGTTAATGCTATTTTATTCTATATATTTTTAAGCACTATTTTATTCTATGTTCATCAAATTACTGGATATAGATTAATGTAACATTAATAACACTGTTATGTCTGTTATTGGGTGTGAAAACAACTGTTGTCAGCCTTGCAAACATTATATCTGTGTATATTTATAAATGTATATTTAATTTTTCATTATTGACAATTCGTCCGAACCTTATTGAAGGGAATTGAAATTGTATATTTTTAAATTGTAATTACAATAAACTTCATATAACTTTTTAATCACTCTGTAGCCGATTAATTGGTCTTGTAATCTTGATAACGTCTAAGAGTTTGCAAACTCAAATTGCGCAAAAAAGCCCCGTCCACAATTTTAAAGTCGTACGTCAATGTTGCTTGGTGGGAAGTCGAGATCAATTACTGAAAGAGTTGTAATTACTTCAAGTCGTTTGTGGCAGTCTAAATTAATCAATTAGGATTATCTGATGCAATAATGATATCATTATATTTACAGAAAATAACTCTCAATTCTTCCAGACATGATAAAATATACGTGGATACCAAAGCTCACCATCTAAAGCAATGACTTTTAACGGAATTATAATAAATACACTGGTCCTTTGTAAGAGAACCATACGAGAGTCACACGAAAAAAAAACGAGATTATTAATTAAATTGTTTTTGCAAGTTTACATATAAAAATTAAGACTTCTTTAAATTGAGTATACAGGTACATCCATTTCGTCATATCATTCTTAAAATAAATATCGACTGTGGAAAAGATAAAGGACGTAACCCACACAGAGCAAATTTTCTAGGAGGTACAAAAAACGTCTATTTAATAATTTTGGATCAGCCACAATATTAAATAGAAACAGCCCAAAAGTGCACGAAAATAAAACTAGTGTTTTATTTACTCAGTATGCTAATAAGAGAATAATTTATTTAAGAAAAACTAAAAAAATCGACGCAAATTTGACAGGACATCCTATTATATTTTCAAACATAAAAACTAAAATTAGAAACTAATTTGGCATTTTCAGTTTACTTCCTTCTGGTAGAACGTGAATTAAGTTGTATACATTGTGATTATCGAAAAAATGCTGTTTTGGAAAACTCAGTTCTTCTTTCTTCTTCCAATCTTCTTTCTTGTAACTTCTTTTCCTCAGTCAATATAATACATTATGATATTATTGTAAATTATTTGGGGTCTAGTCAGAGTCAAGTCCGGATGCCATATGCTTAGAGGCGTTATCAAGAGTCTTTCAAACGAAAAAAAGGAAATAATTAATACATTTTCTCAACTTTAATATGCTAGTTTACAATTGTGTGGCTACTGAGGAGCAGTTAGAGTCGGCTGCTCCAGGCGCACGAATCAAGGGGGCCACAAGTATAATAAAGTTAGTGCGAAAGCTATAAAATTACGAGAAACCACTCTGAATGAAAGTAAACAATTGAAAAACAATTGAGATCTAAAAACCTGTATAAGCGCAACGATTTTACTTGCTCCAGGGCGCTGAATGTGTAGCTACGTCACTGCTTATACCTTTATATTTACAACCTCGTCATTCCTTCTCGCTTAATTTCATTTAATTTAGATAATGTCAATTTACTCAGATCTTTGGTCAACGGAAATTAACTAATTAAAAAAAAACGTCAATTTTGTGTGTGTTATATTATAAATATACTCTCCAGACAAATACTTAAAGAACAGACGCTTCTAATGATCTCTACTTTGTACTAATTGCTGGACATCAAAAAACGTTTCCGTTCTATCCTGCTACCACAGCTAGAACCTTCTAGTACTTCTTCCTGCTCCATGTTTCAAATAGTCATCTTCAAATCAATTATATTATACTCGCAAAGAACTATAATATCAAGTTACATTATGTATGCAACATTTTCTTTAAACAGGCGTAAAGTCATACAAATTTACCAAACATAACTTATAAGTGGTGATGTCATTTGTATTATTCAACGACATCAAGAATGCAACGATAAGAAAATTAATGCACTTTAGGTATTTTGAAGTAAAGTGACTACGGTATTTTAGATTTATTAAAAAGCGGACGATTTTGCTTTCATAACCCTTACATTAGTGAGTTATTTTTTTATGCATACACGTTTTAAACATTAAAATCTTTCATTGCTATCAATTCAACTAATATCATAAACTTAATCAAATTAGATTTGCCGATTTGTATAATTATTCTACTCGTATTTCTATTTCCCAAAACTGAACAAAATAAACTGAAAATTTATTGCAAATTGGTAAGAATGGATATACAATTACCACACGTGGCCGCTCCTACACGTTTTAAACCCTAAAATATTTTTTGACATATATACCACGCTTACTCCCGAATTGGAGCATATCGATTTACACAGTGTGAAGATATCCACTCTATGAGTAGAGTATATGGACCTCCGCAATGTGAAAACGTCTTGACAGATTATTTTTCAGAAGAATTGTTTGTCAGACAATTGCTCAACCCAATGGGCTTCTTTCTAGTCTTGGATTTTCAGATTTTTAAATCCATTCGGGGGATTCGAGCCCGGATTCCCCGAATTGGTAGTCGCACATGCTAGGAAGAAAATCTTTCACTGCTGTCAATTCAATTAATATCTTAAATCAATCGAATTTGATATGCCGCAAATTAAGCAATGCTCTTCTATTTCCAAACAACGAGCAAAATAAGCTGACAATTTATTGCGAATTGGTAAGAATATTTATAACATTAATACATGTAACCGCTCCCATTTCTGAATCAAAGGACCACTTGAGAACAAATTTGAATACATGGGACTGATTTATGTGACATTTATGCGTTCCTGTGAACAGCGATATAAATAATCTTTCCTTTCTTTACAAAAAATAATAATTATAGAATGATCATAAGGGAATTTTTCAATGCTGAAGTTAACATTTTTTTCTCATTTTTTTTTTCTTAATGGTTACGTCATTTGTGTAGCCTAAAAATAAATGATATGATTGTAATGACTTCCACATACCATTGATATATCTATCTTCTATTTGGATTAAAATAAATAATAATAATTTATTAAAAAATAAAAGCATGGCCTTGAAAACAAGACGCACGGACGTACGTGTACGTCCATACTACTCGAAGTGTGAATCACAGAAATGCTCGTAGACAAATAACTGCATACCGAGTAATTGCGCATAAAACAATTGCGGACATAAATAATCAGTTACTTACGTGCACGGTTGTTTTATATCTGATTTAATGATTATTTCATACCTATAAATATTATGGTATTTTTATTGCGACATGTTCACGAAAAGCTTCATATTAAATTTCTCCTTTATTCCAGATGAAGACAAAAATGAATCTCACACAAAAATATTTGCTCAGATTGTCCAGTGTTATAAAAAGATAAGCATAATTTTTGAAGGCGGATGACCAATTTACAATAATTTGTGTCTATGGATGTTTTAGATTATTTATGTCCTCGATTGTTTATCCTCTGTTTTATTTCATTTCACATTCTTTATTTGTAATACAAATATGTATGATTAAAAATAATTCTACATATACCATAATTACGTGATTTTAGTTTAAAATGTGATATTTGTTCTGTGTGTTCAATTGTGTATGCGTGTTGTACTTATCATTGGTTCCACTATCCAACTGAAATAGAAAATTTTGACGTAAGTTTAACCCTGTTACTCACAGTACCTGATAACATTCAAAACAAATTAATCACGTAATTCAAGGACTAAATGTATTTCCATCATTTCAACTACAAAATACTTGTTAATGAATTGAACTATAAAATTAAAAATGATATTTGACATTCGGACAACTTTTTGATATCCCAATAATTTATGCTGCTCCACCCCGAGTATAAATGTTACCATAAAAATTAAAATGGTGAATACATAATATTAAATTAACGCGACGTTATGTCATTTATGTTAGTGGCCCGTGGCTCTGATGACATCGGATGCAGACCTGCGACATTGGTGCGCTTTTCAGCATTATGTACATAAATTCCGTTTCAATTATTATTTCTTTACGCAGATTAATTTGCGCCATAAAATGTTTAACCTTAATTTTCTGCGCGCCACTAGGATGACGGCGGCATGAGGTCATTATTTCATTAAATCATCGCGATAAACAGAGATCTGCACTTTTTAAAAAATCGCGAACTGTCAAGATGGCGACCCAGTTTTGACGCATGTCCATTGTCTCATATCTCTTGTCTCACATCTTTTGTCTCATTTCTTCCGTACCACAGTTATTTAGTTCACCCCCTGGACTACTATGATGTTTTTTTACAAGCAAGGAATTGAGACTACCATTAATTTATAATATTAACTACCATTAATTTATAATATTAAGTATTTTTTGTTAATTAAAAAAAATACATCCAATAGCCATAAATGGGGCTAGACACGCTCAAGTACACATGTGCAATATATTGTGTGTAAGCATATGTTTTCCCCCTGAAAACGCAACATTTAATTTATGTGTTTTTGATATAAACTATAAGACGGCCGATCTGACATAAAATAAAATAACAAATAAACCATTGATATGGGATGCTTCAATCATTATTGATAAATATAAGCATGCTCGATTTGACTAATAAAATGCACTATGGGTTTTGAAAGTTAATAGTTTATATTAAAAAACGAAATTAAAATAATGGTACATACAATTTCATTATTTTAAAAATGTTAGTAATAAAAATATTAAACGATAGCAAACTTATTCAATCAATAATTAGTAATTCTAACTAATGTTAGATAGGCTCAAAGTCTGAACTGAATTTACAGTGTGTTTTTTGCTTCATCACCTTCCTTATGAGATTTGTAAAACGGAAACAATGAAATAAGTGTTATAATGTCCTTTAATAAATGGTCACCATATTTTTATGATCGTTCATGTAGAGTTGCACAAGTTTACATGAGCGTATAGTCCCCTTATCATACATTTGTTAAATTGTCAAGGAGGACCAAAAAACCCAGTAAGTTGGCAGTATCGAAATTTTAACATATAATTTTTTTTATATATACCATGTTCGTTTCTCACATGGAGCATATGGATCTACAGTGTGAAGATACCCACTCCGAAAGAGGAGTCTATAGATCTTCGCAATGTGAAGATGTCTTAACAGACTGTACTGTCTTGCATTTTGAGATTTTTAAAATCCGACAGATGTGGAATCGAACACGTATTCCCCGGATTGCTTAGCGCGCACGCTACCAACTACGCTACCGTGGAGACATAATTAATATTATAATAATATTTTTTATTGATTAAGTTTGTTGTAATTAATGTCTTATTTATATGGTCATATATATGACGCAAAATAACGCCGACGGATTTAAACCGATAGATGTCGACTTGTACGTACGTCAAAGTTCTACTAATTTTTTTATCTTTATGAAAATAGAATCAACAAAAAATACCTTTAACTCATATTTATAAGGGTTATTTCACGAAGATTAGTTTGACGATTCAGGAGATATAAATTAATTCAAATAATAAAAACGTCCACAAAAATATTAAATAGAATTCACAATTTAAATGAAATAACCCAAAACCACCGAATTCTGTGACAGCAATTATTCTATGTTGAAAATGAACAGTGTTACCATAAAAATTAATTTTGATAAGCTTTGAGCATTTATCCACTAGATGGCAATATATGAAAATTTTAATATGAAATCGATTATTATTGATATGTACAGATGAAGAAGACGATACAAGACCATAAATTTAATCTCCATATGATGTAAAAACATGTATAATCAAATTCCAGAATTTATAGCTGACGACGATGATAACCACTTTACCTGATACAATATTTTTTATTATATCATTTTAGGGAGAGTTGATTTACTCCTTTTATGAAGGCGACACCAAGACAGCTGATGACTATGTCGGCCGCATCGTCCCAGTGGATAATTCTCCGCGAGGTTTTGGGCGAGGGTCCATTAACTTGACAGCCATCCGGGAGTCTGACTCGGGATGGTTTGAGTGCAAAGTCTACTTTCCAAATAGATCACCAGTCACTAGGAACAATGGAACACTGTTTAAGCTTGAAGTTGAAGGTAAGCATTACCTTTTTAAAATCTGATATAAATTTCAACTGAATGAACTGAGCTTTGATAATGTATTGCATATCAATTAAAACAGGTATAATCTGCTCACAATTCATAAAATTGAAATTTTCTAGGAGAGTGAAAAAACTGCATCTTATCATAGTAAGACATGTTGAATTGAACGTTTCTATTTTCAATTATATTTTAATTCATGTGCCATAAGGAAAATTGTAGGCTTTACTGATCGGTACATGGCTTAATATGAAGAAACAAAAAATGCAAAAATACATAAGTAATTTTTTTTTTGAAAAATTGTTACGGTAAAGATTGAGGATGAGAATCTGTGAATCAATGGTTGTGATATAATCTTAATAACATAAATTATAAGTCCATCGATTTCCAGGAAACAACCTTATTATCATTCCACCAGCGAATCAGACAGTCATGGAAAATGTAGAAGTCCAACTTCCATGTGTGGCAAAGCAGCCGGAGACCTTCATCAAGTGGTACAAAGATAACACGGCCATCGAGTCACTGGAGCTGAGCACCCGATCCTCATTATCTCAGAACGGTACCCTGATTATCAGTAACGCTGACATGAGAGACCTCGGCTGGTACACTTGCGAAATTGTTAACGCAGACAATGATCGACAAGTGGCCAGTGCTTATTTAAATGTCCAATGTGAGTGCATCATATTATTTATTTTAAAGTCTTGAAATAAATTATTATATCATACATGACAACTAACCTTATATAAATATAACATATTGTTCGAACAATAATTACGCCTATACTAATCAATACCTCAGAAGACTGGGCTTGAAAAAAGAAGAACAGATACAGCATATCTTTAGGAGGAAAACTCTTGAATGAATATATGAAGCTAATTGTAGTAAAACTGCAATGTATTAAGATATATCACAAATCGTAGGTAATATTTGAAAATGCTTAAGTAATTCTTTTCATTAAACTAGAACATAGGTTTCCAAAGGCCAGAAAAATTTGGGAGCCTATGAAGTAGACAATTTTTGATTTGGCCATGTATCAGAATGTCCATATTCATATTTTAAAAACACTTCTTGTGATAATGTCTTACTGAGTAGTATTATTATCTTAGCCAGTGTCGTAGCTATATATTCAGTGCCCTGAGGCAAGTAAAATTGAAATCATTGCGCCCCTACAGTTTCTTGTATATTTTAGCCTCTCGCACTAACTATATTTTAGTCGCACCCCCAATAATATTTTGCGCCCCCCTTGATACGTGTGCCTATTAGATAAGCGTCATACCATGAACATTTTCTCCGTACGAATAATCCTTACGTCACCGGTTAACTTCTGCATTAAAATAAAAAAGCTTAACTTTTGTCTGGTGGAAGAACTATGGTTATTATATTTGAACATACTATGACAACTTGTATATCCATTTAGGTTAGTACTTACAATAATTGTTTGAGTATTATATTTTTTTTAGATAAAGCAAAAGTGATCTACGCAAAGCCTGAAATTTATTTGGCATATGGTCTACCAGCCATACTCGACTGTCACTTCAAAGCCAATCCACCGATGACTAACATGCGATGGGAGAAGGATGGATTTCTTTTTGATCCTCACAATGTGCGTGGTGCCTTCAAGCGCAATAATGGCAGTCTATATTTCGAAAAGGTTTGTTTACACATCTGTAATATTTATAATAAAATTATTTGTATATTTTGATACAAGTTTATCTAACATTATAAACATTTTCAAGTCAATATTTTTAATAAGAATTTCATTCTCTATTGAGTTCACTACCTGTGTATATTATTTCTTTCAAAACAACTTTATTGAAATACCTGACAATGGATGAACATTGGCATTGATTTCAGGTAGACGAAAGTTACGCAGGCCAATACTCTTGTGAGCCATTCAATAAACTCGGTACAGGAGGTCCTTCTGCACTGATGACAGTATTAGTCAGAAGGCCACCAGTATTCACCCTTACACCAGTTAATATCTACCTCAGGAAACTTGGAGAGAGTGTGGTATTTCCTTGCGATGCAACCAGTGACGGAGTCAATAGACCAATCATAGTTTGGAGTAAGGTATGCTTTCACTTTTTTTTATTAATAATACATTTTAACTTTAGTTTATAAATTATAAATTGTCAATCCATTTCCTTTATCGATTTGTTCAAAGTGACATTAATCTAGTTAACCCTTTCATTAGTGAGTTATTAGAGTGCACAAATGTTTCAAGCACTAAAATCTTTCATTGCTCAAAGGGGCACTTGGGATCAAATTTGAACAGATAGGACTGATTTCTGTGAAATTTTGTGTATTTATGTGAACAGCAATATAATTAATCTTTTATTTCTTTACAAATCATTATTTATTGAAAGATCATAAGGGAATTTTTCAATGGTGAAGTCAACTTTTTTGTAATGTTTACGTATTTTTTTCTAGCCTAAAAAGATATGATATAATTATGATGACTTCCGGATATCATTGATAGATCTATCTTGTATTTATATTAAAAGAAATAATAGCATTTTATTTAAAAATAAAAGAATGACTTTGAAAATAAGGCGACAAGGATCACGGACAAATATGTACGTTCATACTCCTCAAGAGTTAACAGTGCCTCGTGTAGACCTAAAGTTTGTCTCTGTTTTCTTCCTATCCATTTCCCCCATTTTTTTACTTTGTTGCATTTACTAGAGAATGAACAGATTGTCAAAATACTGGATTCGATAGATATTTAAAGCATTATTGGTATTATTTGAGTGAAACTCAAACTAAACAGTAGTTAACTGAATCATTGCGTCTGTTTTCAGAAAGATGGCTCACCCCTGCCAGAAGGACGCCACAACCAACAAGGCGGCAATCTATCTCTTGAGCGAATAACCGAATCTGATCGAGGCTTTTACCGATGTTCGATTTCAAACGAAGCGGCCACGTTGGATTTCGAGACAGAGTTGGCGATCGACGGCCTTCCACCGCGAGCCCCTTACAACGTTGTGGCTTCCTCCACCAATGACTCCATCACCGTACGATGGGCACCCGCTTCCAGTACGATATCATTTACTAATCCGCAACGTTGGGGGAGTGAGTACTCACTGCCTTGCGCCATACAAGTTTTAAAGCACACAACTTTTGCACCAACTATCAGCTTATCAAAAACATCTTCCTAAAGTTACACAGCGTTGTGGAATTTGAGAAAACAAATTAAATTTAACTAGCAATATGACGCAATAACAAGAAATGCGTTTCATCGCATATTCAAGATTAAAAATCGATCGACAAGACGTCTTCTTGTCCTTTGCCAGTCAATAACAACCTTTGTAGTCCTTTAATGTCTTGAATAGTAGTTCGAATTCTAAAAGAGAAAGAAAATCTTCTTATGCGTATGCCTCTGCTATCTATATTCTCTATCTTTTCCTACATGTTTACATATAAACAATGTCATATTTCTCATTATGGAAAACATGTCCAGTTTATAGGGTGTTTTTATTTCAATGGTTTATATGCATAATTAATATAATCCACTGGTGGATTTTGATGAAAATTTATTGAAATATTAAAACTATTTGAAGTTTGTAAACTTCCAAATACATTTTTTTTTATTTAGGTTTCATCTTTCCTTTAAAGGAAAGATAATTCAGTTTGTATAGTACAGTCATTAGCTTCAACATACTACACAAGAAATTAAAGCTTTGTCAATTTCTAGAGCAAACATTGGGCTGCTTAAATATATTGTACCATATATATTAGTTTTTCTCGCACCTTCAGCTTATAAAAAATCTGTAATAATCCAACTCAATGCCTGTCAAAATCTCGGCCAGTGACACTGCGTGTATGTCTTCAAAAAATAATCATTCAAGTCTGTTGAATCCAGCTTCTGCAATGCTTTCCAGGTTTAGCCCTGCCTGAGATGGAGTACATTGTTTGGTACAAACTAGTGGAAGTAGATGAATGGCATTCAATGAAAGTGGCATCAGCTCGCGCTTCCGAAGCTACCATCAACTCCCTCAAACCGGGTCGGGAGTATGTGATCAGAGTTCTTAGGCAAGATAAAGATGGAGATGCCATATTCAGCAAACCCATTAAAACATGGACTAGAGGTTAGAAATTTTGTATTAGTTCAGTAAAATTTAGATAGCACTGACAAACAGCACAAGATAATTTTACATTCCTACACTTTTTCTTACATATATATATATATGGACTATCCACATCTTTGGCTGACTACCCATAACCACTATTTATTTCTTCATAATCCTGTTTTCTGCTTCATACCCGCTTGGCTTCTTTTTAAAAAAAATTACGATATTTCCAGTTGCTTAATATTTTATATTCCAGGTAATAGAGATGATATAACTCCAGAAAAACGTGAAGAACTTGGAGCATCCTCTCCAATGTCACCGCCGCGAGATTTGGTGGTTCGGTTAACAGCTGAAGGTCATTTATTGGAGTGGTCACCACCTGAATATGGCGAGGACCAGGTCCGCATGTATGTGGTGAGATGGTCCAGAGGTCCTGATGAGAGGCTTGTTGCTGCAGCAGAAACGAAGAACCTCTATCATTTGAGTAAGTACTTCTTACATTGAGTAGGCTGAATTAATATTTTTTGTGTTATCCACAAACAGCTCATAAAGCATTTTGAACCTAGAAAAGTGTCACTTAGTTATGAGTTGTTTAGTCCCAAAAAGCACTCTGGATCAGCGGTAATGGTAATGTTCAGCATTCATAGTTACATTAGCAGTAAAACAGTTAGCTTTTGATATTATTAAGTTGGCAGTACTGCACTCACACAGATAGACTTGCATAGTTTTCTGTCTAACGTTTCGCAGCCAACATTTAGAACTCTGAACCTTGCTTTCACTGAATCCAGAGCACTTTTTGCAACTCAATAAGCCCTAAAGTTAATTTTTAAACAATTTGACAAAATTTCAAGTTTTAATTAGTTGTATTAGTTCAATAAAATAATTTCATAATATTTCAGTTAAAAACCTTCAAGATGATGAGGTTTACCAACTGCAAGTATTTGCGATATCGACAAATGATATCCAGGCTGCATCAGAAATGATTTGGCTGCGAGTTCCAGCATACGGAGCCATCAGGGCAGCCGTAGCGGGCGTGGCAGTCCTTCTACTTCTGGTGCTCGGTGGAGCAGCTCTTTGGTTCTGGAGACATAAGACTGCTAAACTGAGGCAAGAGTCCGGATCAAAAGGGAACGGTGCTGGATAAGTGACAAGTGACATTTGTGATCATATTAGCTGACATTTTACTGTTCACCAGTGTCAGTTATAAGTTTAAATGCTATGAATCAGTCAATAAGAAAGATAACAATAAATTTCCTTTTTTTGAAGAATGAATTTTATTTTTTTGGATTTTGTTAACATCTCAATATCCATAATTTTGTTTAATATGTACCAGAGTCGGAATGAAGTATTTTCGTGCCTTAAAGATTCACCAAATATATTTTTCTATTTTTTAAATGAAAAAATGCTTGTTTTATAATACAATATTGCATTGAGCCTGTTATTCTGGCCATGAATTCTTATGAAAGATGACTACCATGATTAAATCTTCATATTATCGTGATCCATATACTTCATTTCAAAAACTCTTCACACTGTTGAGGTTCATATCATCGGTATAAATGTAGTATTGCGGAAGAATCAGTTGTTATAATGTTCAGGAATACACGGTTTTGCTTGCTCCTTTAGTGCGAGGACGATTCATTTGTGGTATTGACTTTAAGCAATTCCATGCAGTCTATTGATCAATTTCAAAGTTTGAATGCACCAATTGATTCAAATTGTGCCGTTTAACCGAAAGCGCTAAAACAACGTATTTTAAAATTTTAGCTCATCCGCAGTATTGAACGAACACTGATGATATGCCTCATTCTGGGAGTGAATATAGAAATATTTAATAGCTGCATTTAAAATTTTCTCTTGTACACGTCTAAATCTTAAAAAAGCTAGAATATTTTTAATTTCACAACTAAAATTTCATGGACACTTTAAAATAAAAATTTAAGATATAATGCTTGAGACGCGAATGTATTTTTGACTTGTCAGTCAAGAAAATTATTGGCATATTAAATCTCATGTTCTATATTTCACATATTATCTCATTAAATCAATAAAGTCCGTTATATATTTTTTTACAATTTTATATCCTACAAATAATACACCCATGGTCAGTAATAACATTGCCCTAAATTTTGTCGGCTCTGGTGTACACTTTCAGCACTAATTATTAAAATATCATTGACTGATTTCAATGGCAATTTAAAAATAGAGTTTATATTACATAAAGCATCTCTCGGGCAAAAGTGTTCATATACGTAGAAAATTCATCAGACTATAAACCAATGTAAGTATGTATGAATGAATTACACAATTTAGATGTATTATTTAAATTAATATTACATGAAATAATTATATTATATAATAATTATGGCGACCATTATTCTGTTGAAATAATAAAAAGATGAACAATTTGTATTGGTCAGTTTTATTTCCATACAGATGTGTGCAAATTCAAACATTCTTCACAATATTAATATTTGTTGGATGAAGGTTCTATGTAATAAAACCAATTGTGTAATGAATGCAACACTTTTAAATATTGTTCATTCTCTCCAAAGTGCTACAAGATATAAATTAACATACCATTCTATCAAATAATAGACAAACTGTTACACAACTTTGTCTTTCAACATGTTTTGAATTCTTCTTGGTTACAACTATGGAAAAGTTTTGTTTTTAAAATCTGATGTATTACATTTTATATAATTGATAATATTTGTTAAGTGAGACTTAATCAATTTTAGCACTAATTTGAATACAACCAGTCAATTATTATTTGTGTAAACGTAAATTATTTTTTAAATCAATTCATTCATTTCAGTACGAAACTGTTTTACCATCAATTTCGAAATAAATAATGGATGAAGAATACAGTTTTCCATGATAAAATAAGGAGTGAAATAAACACATCCATTCCATGGATGCCACTCTTCTAAATTTACTTTTTCATGTAACAATGTCATAAGTGATTTTGTTGAACATAGCCATTACTTTCCATACAGCATTTATAGGTATAATGGTCACCATAAATATAATTTATTCAAATTAATATATTAAAGTTAATTTTGCAACAAAAATAAATATTCTATTGATTGTGTTTATATAATATATGCTTAATTATTGTTTTAAGGGTAATGATACAGAATTGGAAAAATGGTATTTTAGTGTTTGTTAATGTATATTTAACTAAGCTTTGTGTCCACCTATTGAGTACTTCAGTACTTTATTATAGTCAGTGTGTAAGAAATAAAAAAAATATTCTAAAATAAACTAAGTTATATATAAATGTGTATTTTAGAATCTTGTATGAACAAAAATTTAAGTGATTATTTTTGAAAATTTAAGTCTTTTGATTTGTTCAGTTATAATTATGAGTCCGTCAATTATAAATTGAATAATAACTCAATATTTGCTATTATTTTTAACAAATTATATAATGACGATAATGTGAATATAAAAAATTCACTTTATTAATTAAATTTTCTAAATCTAAACTCTGAAAACCGTATTAACATCTGACAATTTGACATAAAACGAATTTGTCATTATATTTCCGAATTTCAATTTACAATACATTCATAAAATAAGCAACTTAATTGCAAAATATTAAAACAAAAACTGCAGTCTCTACGTTAAAACTCACAGTTGCAATATTTAATTCTCTGTTATTTATGTATTGTAATGTAAGTAGATTAACATTATGTTTTGAAGTACAAAAAAAAACATTTTTTAATAGACATATAATACGTAATTTTTATTATTTTATATTTAATGACAGATTTCCGGCACCTTTAAATGACCCATAAATTCATTAGTTTCTCCAAAATCTCATTTAAATTTGATAATTGGACCCCTATTACGCAATCATATAAATATAACAGAATGGAAAAATCCAAAATTTCATTTCATTTTCATTTAAAATTGTTATTTTTACAAATAAACTATTTTAGTATATGAAAATACTTAATATTTAAGAATATCTGTAAACAAATCGTTTTAGATGCTATCAAATCATTGTATACAAAATTTCATAATTATGTTAATGTTTCTAACACATCATGTTACCAATATGATTCTTTAATTTTTTTCAGTAACTATTACGGTTGTGACAACATTGTCAAGAACATAATAGTTATTGAACAAAGTGATTAACTAACCTGCAAAGTTATAGTTGAATTTGTAATGGTTCGCTTATTCGCCAAATGATAGAAGAGAGAATTAAATACAAATTTGATTTCCAAAAATTAATATCGCAATTGTTTAATTAATATAAATAATTTTACCATATTGACTTATTATAATACTTTTTTAGGATTGTTTATAAAGTTTAATAAAATAACTATATATTATAATGTTATATTATATTTATTTGCTAATTATACAAGATTTTAAATTACATTATAAATTTTAGGTCAATAATTTTTGTAATGGAGGTTTTTGTGTAAATACATTTCTTTTAATTTTTGCTTAATTTAATTTTAGTTTGGTAATATATATTGTGGTTCTATATATTTTTATATTTATTATTATTTTCATATCTGGAAAATTTGCTATTTTTTTATTCCTAATAAATAAAGTGAAAGTGAATGTAAAAAATTTTTGCATTAATAATTGTGGGGCTTAAGGTATAATAAATAAATGTATATCAACTGGAAATAGAGATGATCACGGTGATATATAATGTTATTTAGTTATTCGTTACAGTAATTCAAAATAGTATAGCTTGAAAGACATATTGTATCACTATGTTTATGGAATTATTCCATGAGTAGAAAAAATAATTTGGCTTTTTTTTAGTTACAAAAGATATTACCGTGACCATGTATCTAATTGTGATGGATAAATATGTTATGACCAAAAGAACTATGTCCAATAACATTAAACTTGCTAATTGTATTTCTGTTATATATAACAATGGTATCAATAAATTTATTTTTTAGTAATTTTAAGTGTTTGTCTTACCTATTTATTAAACTTAAAGTTTGACGTTAATTCTTAGTATAAATCGTCAAATTAAAGTATCATCCCTATGCTTCATACTTTTCTGAGATTTTATGAGATTCTAATATCAATAAATGTTGTCTTCATTTTAATCTTCCCAAACTGTGGGTCGTGAGTTTTTCAGAAATATCAATTAAAATTTTTGAATTGCAATAACATTGAATATCATGAATATTGTAAATCCAAAATAATAAACTTTTTGAGGCTGCAGATTTTTTTTTTCTGATTTCTGATCATTTCATGAAAAAGTTTGGGAAGCACATCAGTGTTATTTCATGGTCTGCACCAAGCCAAAATAAGAAGGAGAGAAGAAAAAGATAATGTTTTTAATTTGGTCCAGTCCTTCATTTTTAGATTTTTTAAATCAGACAGATGGGAAATCGAACCTGCATTTTCCGGATTACCAGGCAAGCACGCTACTAACTACTTTACCATGGATCATCTTAAAATTTCTAAAAAAAGTCAAAAATGCTACTTTGAGTAATGTCGCTAGCTTAGTACTTTTTACAATAAAATTGCTGATATAAAAAACCTACCGCACTTTAAAATTAACTTGACTAGGACAGAAACAAGATTTACCTTCTTACTCCGTGTTGGCATGGATATTATGTAAATCACAAAAAAAAAACTTTTTAGTGTAGTGACATCTTTATTTAAAAAATATTAGTTTTATCGCACAAACTAATGTGTGTAAATATGTACAGTAACTTTTTGTACCAAGTTATAGATGGCAGTAAATATATGAAAATGCTTTCAGATCCCACTACTACACCGCCCTGATAACATTACAACTAATACAAAACATTAACCAAAAATATTATTATTTTTTAATACAGATAAATATATTTTAACAATCATATTAGAATTCAAAATTATGTAATCAGTGATTCTAATAATTTCATAACCCTAATGAATGAAAAATCAAATGACTTTAAAGACAGTGTTGGCCCGAGTAAACATGGTGCCCCATGTGAATTTTTAATGCCCGATTATTTTTTAAATTTTGTTTGTGTATAGTTAGTCGCTTTACGATTTTTATTATGCCATGTTTAATATTATTTTTTTGTCTATCGCGCATAATTTATTACTCAGAACTTGTATTTACTGTTGGAGATTAATGATAAAAGTACAACGAGTGATTTCATTGTATGTGGTCACTCATGACACAAATTAATTAATTCATCACACATCTGTTCTCATGATGAAATATTAGTCATTTTTGTTGTTCTGGCGAATTGATTTAAATGTTTTATTTCTTTGTGTCATCGATTTATAAGCATTCAATCTTTTTTCACTTGACATGACAAAGAATTCCCCATACTTATTCCATACTTAATACACAGAAAAGAGAAGTGTTAAAATGTCTCTTGAGGAACCAATCAATTTTTGCGTACATTGTGTAATATTTTCCCCAAGGATTGGCTGTTAGAAAATTGTTCAACCAATGGGAAACCAGAAATTCATTTTCAGATTTTTTAAATCACATAAACGTGGGAATCAAACCTGTATTCCCCGGATACGAGGCGTGCATACTAGCCTCCACACTACCGGTGAGACATAATATGCCTACGTCATTCTTTAGATTGGATTAAACTCAAAAACAGTTGGAGCAAACTCTTCCAGGCGTACGAATCGTTGGGGGTGCAAGTTCTGATAGGAAGTAAAATTTTACAAAACAATAGTTTTTAGAAGGAAGTATACAATTTAAGTAAAACAAAAAACATCAGGGGCGTAACAATTTAATGATCCAGGGCGCTGAGTATGTGGCTACGCCACTGACATTAAAGTAATAAGTCAGGACTAACTTTGAATTATATTGAGACGTGTTATAAAGACAAATTGTCTGTAATCATAAACTAGCGTATTCTCTATGAATAAAATAACATTCAACGATTTTGGCGTGCATTTAAATGCAGGATATGGATACCTGATTGATTCAACAGCTGACAATTAATCTCTAAAAAGGATGATTTCAAAATATTTAACCAATTTTTCTTAACGTGGAAAGCCATATACTCTACAAACCTGGGCAAAGTGGGCAATGTTTAAATATATATTTTATATAGTGTATGGCGTTTTATTAATGACGTAAATATTTGATTTTAGTGAAAACGTTTTTGTTAACTACGTTTTTACAATGAAAAAAAAACAATTCGTCTAGATATAATGATAATCCTCAAAAAGTATGTTTCCCATTTACGTTAAGGCGTAAATGAGCATTGTAATATTCATAATTATAAATATTACAATACTTAAAAATATAGAATCATTGTATATGTCAGATATTCCTAAGCATTTTTAATCCTGGCACCTCTCAACTATAACGAAAGATTGATACATGTTGAAATTGACTTGAAACTCAAAATTGTGTGAGAAGTATAATTTGAGTAATTATTAGCGATCCGGGAGCCACTATTCTTTGTTCATACCAAGTTGTATGTTTACAAACGATGTTTACGTAAAGAAGTTTTAATCACCATTATACCGCGTATACTATAGCTTAAAAAACGTACTAGAAAAAAAAGGTGAGGCGTGTCGAAAATAAATTTCCGAAATGTTTATGATATGTTTACAGAGCTGGTCAGAGAAGTCATTTGTATTTGCATTCTCACGTGAAAACCGAGTGTCTATGGTCGGTATGTCCAACCAAAGACCTAGTAGGCTCGGGGAGCTATTCCTTTTCCATTGTCGAATGGGTAGTTTCTTCACATAAACAATTGTCCGTGTTTGAAGGCAAAACCAGCCGGGTAATAATCTGAAAAATCCAACCTAACCTAAGCTGACCTGCTCAGACATCGTCATTGACAACTCGATGATGCATAAAAACGAAACTAGGGTTGCTACTAATGATGGATTAAATTATAGACTTATTTTGAGAGTATATAAATAAAACTTTTCATCCAATAGAATAATAGATGATAGGTACACCCTACTTTTTCTTCAACGTCAAGTCTCAACACGCGTTAGGCCTAGGCTACTATAAACGCCACGGCGAGAGAGTGACAGCAGCAGAGCGTCGGCAACGGAGATGCTAAATAGCTATAAATAGGTAACTGAGCAAGTGAGCAAGTTTAGTAGCGCGACAACACGTTGTCATCATAACGTCTATTGTAGACTCGGCCTTATGTGGGTGTATACCGTGGCGTAACTAACGTGGAGCGCTCTTCAAAGTTCCATAATTATCCCAGCAGTAGCCTCCCAAGATCTCGGCATTAAAGTATGATTATGAAACTTTATTGATAGACACAATTCTCTAAATTGTCAGTTTTAAAAATATTTTCGCTCTGAAGGCGGATCATATGGATCTACGCAATGTGAAGATTTCCTCTCTGAATGTGTATGGATATCTGCAATGTGAAGATATGACTTGACAGATTGTTTTTCGCGATAATCGATTATCAGACAAATGCTCAACCCAATAGGCAATTAAAACTGTGACAGATGAGGGAATCGATTTTAAAATTATATTTATCGTAATACATTAAATAACTATGGTCTCAATACAGCCATTATTCATTTTTCTTTGCACGGAATGTGGGTGTTGCACGGAAAAAACGTGTAGGAATCACTGTTCTAGATAAAGACCCAGTTTTACCCATATTATTTTTCTTCCGTGGAATTTAATGATATTCATAAATATTCAAAACCTCACGATTTCCGATAAAAGTAAACGATAAATATTTTTAAACAGGATTGGCACTAGAAGCTTACTAGGGTTTAATAAAATGCCCATTAGTTTTCAGAGTCACGAAAAAAACTCATTTACAACCATATCATATCAAATATTACAATACCCACATTGGCAAAAAAATTATTTGAAAAAAAACAGCACAAAATAATTTACTAACCATGTTCGCTCCTAAAGAAGAGCACATGGATCTACACAGTGTGAAGATATCCACTCCGAAAGTGGAATATATGGATCTCCGCAAGGTGAAGACGTCTTGACAGATTATTTTTCACGAGAATCGTTTGTCAGACGATTGCTCAACCCAATGGGCATCCAGTCCTGGCCTTTTACATTTAAAAAATCCTGCAGATGGGGAATCAAACCCGTATTCCCCGGATTGCTAGGCGCGCACATACCAACTACGCCAACCGGGGAGACAAATAATATATAATTTTATGTAAAAAAATACTCCTTGAATTACAGAAATCACAAAAAACGTTTATTTAATGATTTTGGGCCAGAGTCAAAACATTACATAGACACAACCTTGAATTTATGAAGACTAAAACTGATGTTTTATTTACTCAATGTGATATTAATTTGATAAGTTGTTTAAGAAAAACCAAAGAAATTGCTAAGGTAGAAGTCCTTTTTCACCGTTGCAAATTTCGGAGGCCAACTTTATTTTAAACATAAAAGCTAAATTTAGACACTGATTCGGCATTTTCGGCTTATATCATTTTAATAGAACGTGTATTAACTCGTATACATTCAGATTATCAAATATGTTCACAAACTTGCATTTCCTCCGCCGCCAGCTACTTCTATGTAAATGTTATACCATGGCATAACGATCGTGAGGGTTCTTATTGGGTTGAGTAGTTGACTATCTCTCTTCACATTACTGAAAAACATAAACCTTATTACTGAATACTCTTCACATTGTATCATACATGCTGCATTAAATGTACTTAAATATGGTTATTATAAAATAGAAAATACGTGGGTGTTTCTGTCTGTCACAAGAACTTCTCCCAAACGGTAAACAGTAGCAACGTGAAATTTTCACATGGCCCCTAGAGTGCTATCTCTAGTTTAACTGTTTTACTTTCAACTTTAAACATCATCAACGGAGAAAATATTGTACACAGCCAAATATTGAAGTAAATTTGCAATAAGGGGGCCAGTTAAGTTAATTTGAATGAGTTTGAATTTATCCCAGATAAAACTATTAAAAATTGCATGTTGTAATATGTGTCGCTAAGAACGGTGTTTATTATTTTTGTATTAGAAATATATTCGTCTGAAATGAGTTCCATCGATTAAAAAACATTTTCTTTCCAACACAAAACTACATCTAGGTTAAGACATTTCCCTCAGTACTGAGTAACAAAAACACTTAACAAAATTATTTACGTATACATAAAAAGTGCCTTCGGATATTGTGCTCCCAGATATACTTAATAAAAGGTTGGTTTTTTTTTTTCAATTATCTAAGTGCCTCTTAACCTCGAATATTACATGTTATATTTGGGATATAGAGGTAAATATTTTATAATTCAATTGTTATTTCATAAAATAGGTAAGTATCTTGAGCCTTTCACTTATATTATATATCCCCGGTAGGATAGAGATTAGCGTGCGTGCCTCGCATCCGAGGAATGTAGGATCGATTCTCTGATCTGCCAGATTAAAAAAAAAATGAAAATGAAAGACTGGATTCTCGTGGAAAAAATAGTCAAGACATGTCTCCATATTGCAGAAATTCATATACTTCACTTTAGGAGCACATATCTTCACACTGTGTAGGTCCATATGCTCCACTTATAGATCGGACATGGTAAAAAAATTGATATTGAGTGATTATATAAGCTAATTTGTATCCACCTGATCATCCAACAATTTCTTATATAATACTCGACGATTTTACAGGAGGCTGGAATATTAATTCCAGAAGCATCTGCAGCACGTGTTTTAGCCAATTTCAGTATCATTCAGCATTATTTTTGCGTTCCCTATTTTTATACGAAATCAACAACGTCATCTCCAATATTTCGTATTTTTTTTTAAGTTAGAAAATTATCTTTCGTAAAAGTCAAGTCGCAATGGCCAATCGGTTCGATAAACAGTCGTGCTGACTTGAGAAGCTTTTCGCTTATGGGACATATCGGGAAAATGCTAGAAGATCTGAGAACATTCTATAAGAACAAACCGACAAAGACAAAACCACAGTGACCGATTAAGAACTGGTCTGGAGTCAATTTATCTACATGTGCCACTTTATGTTTGAAACGAAAAACGAGATATACAGACAATTTCCATTAACAGTATGTGGGGGTGTTGATGTGGTTCAAGGAAGCACTCTCACATAATCTTCAATGTTATGATTAATTAAAGTTGAAATATCAGAAAGTTATTACACTTGTATTACAATTACAATGTTTTATGTTCGCGGAGAAAGACGCGTATAACAGCGG
>JAGVSQ010000683.1:23238-35946 GCA_022683975.1 Rhyacophila evoluta | reverse complement strand
TTTGTTCTTTATATATTGATAGTGGCCTTGTTTATATAGAGTACAGTATGTCTGTCTGTAATTTCCGTATATATTAAAATTTTCAGAATTTATGGTAGTGCTTGGAGACATTCAACATTTTTTTCTGTTTCTCCTTACTGTAGCCCTGGTGACACGGAGCACACACTCAAAAACACTTTATGGCCTCACTCATACATTCGCGCTGAGCAATTTTATTAATCACACGCCTCCTAGCGTTCCATCATTGTTCGCGTAGGTACAACCTCCCATTCATAGTTACAACGTTCACGAGTAGGTTCCGTATTTCAACATGTTTTTAATTCACTACCATTTTGTCAGTACATCCCTCAATGTCAAACGACGAACGCGTATTTTTACTCGCTCCGATGACGTAATTGATAATGGTTAAACAATAGTTGCTATTTTTATAATACATATAATGTGCAAAGTTCGTCGAAATCTTAGCAGATGAAATATCTTTTGGCTTTTACAGTCCCCAGGTTATCCGTTGACGCACACGAATTTCGTGGAATTGACAATCCCGGAAGGACGGCTTGAATATAAATTCTAATGTATGGAAGAATTCATTCCATCATATTGGCCATACTCATTTTACTCTACGCCAAGCTACGAATGGTCATCATGCATTGAGGATGAATTTTCTTGTATCGTCAATAAAAAAACTCAATTTCTTGTATCATACATGCATTAAAAATACCTTCTTGTTTTTATCTTTCTATGAAGAAACTGAACTTAACGGCAAACCTAATTATTTTTTCATTTATTTCGCTGCAATTTATCTCATCGTAAGAATTATTCACTTTTATTGACTGAAAATGCGCATTAAATAATTTAAACAAATTTTTATTCTATCGATTTTCTGAGAATTGTTTTTTCAAATGTGTGTATATATTTATTAGTGTGTATAAAATATGCCCGCAACCGCATCGGAAGTGCGACTGTGTGGACTTCAGTGTTCATGACACACTTTTGTTTTACGTATATGTACTAACGTATATTTTTTCTGTTTACCTGTCGAGCTTTGTTTTTCCGGTGAAGATATTGCTAAACGTCCAACCTTAATGATAACCTCGGAGTATTTGTATTATCGCTATAGTTAAAAAAAATATGTTAATTTATATTTGTTTATTTGACCTCTGAAGGGATTTTAAGCAACGTGTACTGCTATCGCTAATAAAGTATACGTATAGCTATATTTTTATTTGATAAGGGGGCCAATATAAACGTTACACATGTACATGTTACGCTTATGTTCAATGTTCTCAAATCGGGTAGCAATATATTTTAATTGACATCGTGCGGGACTTTGCTATATTCAAAATGAGTTAGGCTAGAGAATACTAATAAAATAAATGTCACCATATTAAAATCAATCATGACAGTTATTTTTTTCATAATTTATTCACCGAGTAACAAAAATACAGCTGTTGAAAATAATTGCCATGTATTCAACTTTTTTTTTATATACGATGTTCGCTCCCAGTGTAGAGCCTATGTATCTACACGGGTTGAAGATATCCACTCCGAAAGACGAGTATATGGATCTCCGCAATTTGAAGACGCCTTGTCAGATCATTTTTCACGAGAATTGTTTGTGAGACAATTACTCAACCCAATGGGCATCTAGTCCTTCCTGCATTTTCGGATTTTTAAATGCATACAACACCAGTTGAAAATGGACTATTTTTTTAAAACGATACTAAATGTAACGATCTAAATGCAATTTGTATATAATTTATAGTAATGAAGGCTTAATTAGTATCGATGAACAGTCGAAATGAATAGCAAATAATTAATATTTATAAAATATGTATATTTCATTCATATGTTTTTTTTTATTTAGGGTCAATTTCATTGACTTTTTAAATATATAATTCACATTTTAACACGATATAAATAAAATACCGATGTATCAATGGCGATTGTTTGTCGGTTTCCAATTTTTGTTGTTATGAATGACGGTGGAAAAACATTACTGTAATCATAGGAAGAACGCCACACTAACCATGAGTAAATAATATTGTTAGATAAAAATAATAATACAATCAGCCGTGTTGTAACTGTTCAATGTCGTATTCCGTAATCACTGCTTAGCACACAATGGCCGCGACCACGTATTGTTTGCAGCCGTAGTAAGCCGGAGTCAGCCTATCCCAACGAAACTGGGACAAAAATTGAATGAATGAACCACAACCGACGTCGAATTTTATATTGCATCTCCGTAAGTAGGCCAGATATTATACATATTTTAAGTACACAGCAAACTGTTGTGGATATCAAACGAAACCACGTATAGAAATGCAACACGTAATCAAAAATATATTTGTTTTTTTAACATACTGTCGCTTATAAAACGATGAGGATTGCCTGCACGTCATTTTTACTGATGTAATTTTAATCACTGGAAATATTAACTGTTCGTAGCATTGTATAATTATATTATCTGATTTTAATATACACAAATCAAACGATTGCTCGTGTATAATGATCATATTATTAAAAACATTTCGGATTTTGGCAGATTCGTATTATGAAACGGGCTAATATTAATAATTATACGGCCCCAAGGTGTAGGTGGTATTGCAGAATTATATTATTTTCTAAATAGGAAATTACTTTTTGTGACAAATGAGGTTCAATCTATTCTGCTTATTTCTATGGCTGTTAAGGATTGGCATCTTTACTAGAATCTTTTCGGCGGAATCAACTTGTAAGTATCAGTTTGAGCAGATACGGATAAATAAAAGTAAGATTACAATTATAGTTTAATATATGTTAATAATTAATGTTGAAGGTATTTGATAGTTGAATGCATGGTCGAAGCATATTGTATGTATATGCACAGTAAATTGTGTAAGACGGTGATTTCATATAAGCGTGTAAAGATCTAAAAGTAGGCGTTAAGAAATTTTTCTCGGAAAATTACGCGTCCGTATCCATAAAGAATGACAGCCGGCGAAAAAATAAAGTTACACTCACTCTCTATGAATGGATGAATGAATGGTTAAAAAATGACTCGCCGCGCTTATAATAATTATTATTGCGAACCGTTTTTCTAAAAATAAAATACACACGCCGTATAAATGAGCTGTGTGTACTAATAACGCCGATTCCCACCGCGGGAGCGCGCGCAACGCAGCGCGGACGCGTTTCCGTTACTTCGCCGCGTTGGTATTTCTATAAGAGGAAAAACCTCCGCTGCGGCCACTTCCGGTCGCCGAATCGGAATCGACGCCGTCCGCCCGCTGCTCGACGCTAGCGTGGTTTTGTGGTCGATTTTCGGACTCGCTCCTGACGCGTGCTATCCTGCGGTTTTGTTTACTCCATTTGAAGAATAGTCTCGCATGTTACTCTTTTCATAATGTGCATTGTTTACCGGGGAAGGAAGGTATATGGTAAAATTTACTAGTAATCTAATTCGCCTACGATCGAAGATAAAGTTCCAACACATTCTATATATCCTTTTCAATTCAACAAAAAAAAAGTTTGATTATATCAATCTCACTCATGTGTACAAAAAGAGTAATCTAGTTATTGTAAAATTGGTATGCTAAAAATTGTAAAGAGACATTGATTGAATTACTATATCATTAAATTGTTACCACAACTAAATAAAGAACTGGTTTAATTTATAATCATTTGTTCATACAAATTTTTCTGCTGGTGCTTGTTGTAAATATTAAGCGAGTTTTTCAATTTTGAATATTTCGGGAGACTAATTTTCTTACGTGTTGTAACGAGGGCTCGATTTCATTCATTCGTTTTCATTTAGTATTTAATAGCAAACGTAGCGTTCTTTATTAATAGAAGGTTTATCTGGGTCAAAAGAAATGTCTTGGGGAACCTTTTTTATGGTGCCATTTTTACATTTCACAATTCGCGATTATTTTCAGAACTCATTGACCATATGTGCAAATATTTAAGATTGCCTTATTTATCACTCTCATTTGGCACGTGTTCATATTTACAAAACGTCGTTGAAAATATTTGCCACAAATATTGGATTGCCATTCAGCCGAGTGAAACTAATGATTATTATTTAGAATTCATACTTTCCGTCAAACAGATGTTTGTCGTCGGGATTGTCTCGGCGAATCTTCCTCCCCGACGACTGCTGGCATACGTTTTATTTTCTTGCCGTTTGCCCAACTGTTCACATACGAGATTACCATTAAAAAATCGATCCGTCCGTCAGTCGAGTAAACAAATGTCAGTATTGTTAACTTTTGGCTAATCAATTAAACTGTTAACAACATCCATACGATTATGAAATTCAATACGAACATGTTGGTATATTATGACATAAGTTTTCACAATCACCGAGAATGAGGCCCAATTATATTCGCAACATAATTCTATTAAATTAAACCGACATAGTTTTTATTGGGGCTAATTTTTTTGACAATATTAATAGTTCAATTATAAAGGTTCTCAAACCTCAGTTTACAGTCCAAATATTATGGATATTAAGATGACAATCGAATCTGTTTTCCGTACTACCACTTCTTTAAAACAAGCCTTTACTTAACTGTTTATACTTTCAGTTGCCTTTCCTTATAACATTATGTCACATTTTCAGAAACAAGGTTCAATAATAGATGAACAGTATTTTATTATACGTATTTTTTAGATTCGGTACAATTATTGGCAAATTTAAGTTGCTTCAAAAAAAACACGATATCAATGCGTACTGGATCAATGATGATTATTTAAAAAATATATATATTAATACTTATAAATAACAATCGGTCGCATGAGTAATGATGAACGAATTTCACTGATTTTAGACATCAATATTTGCATTGTCTGAATTCCTTATTAAAATGTGTTCCGATGACACATTTAATATGTATTTATACTGTAAAATGGCTTTCTGAGTGCTTTATTCTCGTAAATCATATTTCTTTCAAATACCTCATTGATACACAAATGTGCATTCAGTCATTGTGAAAACACATCTTCGCTGGCGCTCAGTTATTTTTGAACGCAAACAAAGGTTTATTTTCGACTAATGCTATAATATTTTCTTAAAAAAATATCTTACGCCGCAGACCTCTGACATTCTATCTATATCCAGAATCCATGGGTGCATTGATGTACGCCAGTTTATTATGTTTATCTTGGTCGTTAATAATAAAAAAAACTAGCCTTTATAATTGTTGTAAATTAGCACCGTTTTTCAAAACGTCTTTTTATTAAACTAATTACCATAGAAGATGTCATTACATAATTTAAAAAAAACCAAATGTTCTGTAAAATATAATTATAAAACATCACGATTTTAAACCGATATTTTAAAAAAATGTTATAAATGTATGTTGATTATAACATTTTTTTCATTTATGTTTGTTGGAGTTATAGTGGCATCTATTGACATAATAATTACGCGCAAGATATTACTTATCAAAAGAATGTAATATTGACATGAACATAATAATTAACATCACCGTTACCTTGTTGTAAGAATATATATTATACATGTATAAATTATGTTTGCATCGTGTGTGTGTAGGTATTATCGGCTCACACAGCAACCATTGATACGAAAACGGATACTGCCTTTGGCGTTCTCGTAGGTTAGTTTGAGTAAATGCATTGTGACGTAACAGTCTGTTGACAAACGGCTTTTACATAATAGTCAGGCACCCATAATGTTACATAAGATTTGTAGGCTTTCGAAGGAACTTAGATATGTCCGCATTTATTATATATATATAATCACAGCAATACCTTGAAACTACGTTGAAATATTTAGAATTACTACAGTTTTATTTAGTAATATTAATAAATAGGACTCATTACTTAATATCATATTGTAGTATAACGTGATTTTAATATCGCTTGAATCCTACCGTAACATTGAGGTGTTTATACGCTTGATGTAATATTAAATTTTAAACATATATATTTACCATGTACCTAAATTCACATTACATAGATACATTGTTACTGATCAAATATGATATGTGGAAACCAATTTTGTCGGTGGAATCTAATATATCGACGAAAACCGCTGATTTCCGGTCTCGCTCGCGCGGACGTCGCGACGCCTCGTAAACAAGCGTCCATGCAACCGGTGGCGCCTCAATAAAACAAACCTGTATCGCTCCAACAATCGTTCCTTACTCCATCTATTTTCATCATCACTAAGAACGCGCCAAAAATGATTTATCTCTGTATTATACCGTCTATTCTTATCGCTTCTGGAAATATATTACATTTTATATGAGTGTCACTTTTTCGTCTCATTTTAAAATTCATTTTTTTTTCAAAATAAACGTTCCATATCAAGATTTTGAATTTGAATTTTCAATTCTCATTTTTTTAACACCGTACGATCTCCAGACATGTTTAGGAAATTAATTAATTATATTATTATTTTGTCTTCGGCAATGTAATTCTTCTGCAACATATGTTTCATGCGTGTGTCGTATATCAGAACTGGTAAAAGCTGCTGTCAATGAATGCGAATCTATAAACGATGCTTATTGAGTAAATTCGCGTTGGTACTTGATTTCTTTTTCTTATTGAAGTTTCAGTCTCATTGTTTTCAATCTCAAAATTTTCATTAAATATTTCGACATTTAATGAATGATTTGGAATAGAATCCGTTCACGTGTGAAAATATTTGTTGAAAAATTTAGAATTTATGAAAATTATAATACCTTCGCGAACCCGCCCACCTAAAAAGTTTGAAATTTAATAGCATACCATTCATTGTACGAAAGATCTTAAAACTTTTCATTGGAATATGGCTTCGATAATCGGTGATCAATGTGGCGAATACACGGTGTCAATGATTTTATTAGTGGTGAACGTTCACTCTGGTAAATTATTTTGTTATCAACGAGTCGCAGTACATACATCTGGCGTGCGATCGTTTATTGTCGATGACGTCCTACCGTTTAGCTCGTGACGCCCATCCTGATCGCGAATTGACGCCGAATTGTTCCGATCGCACAATTTCACCAGCGTTGCCCAAAGTCTCGCACATCGCGGCGCCCTCTATCCGGATACTGTATACACAAATATGCCATCGGTTAATACGCGGCAAGTTACACGAAACTATCTTAATTCTTATTTTACAGTTATTTAGATTCACGTACGAAATAATTCAAGTAAAATTTGCATGTGGCGATTATTTTTGTTTTAATGTTATAAAAAAACAGTGGTTGGCTACCACCGAATTACTTTATTCGCTATTTTTCTAGGGTGATTGTTTTTTTTTGTCATTTACTATTTCCAAGCGTTTATATTCTACTATCTCTTTCGCCCTTATAATAAATTCAAATTATTTTTATTGAATCCGTTATTACATATTCATTTCTATACTTGACTGCATATAATCTTTTTAGTCTCTTTAAATCATTGTCGACAATGTTAAAATTTAAACAGAATACAGTTGACCAAGAAATGCCAACCCAAACGAATTGTAAAAATTTCACCTCGCTTATAATACCCGCTTAGGACGAGTCCTTGTGACACAAATACACGTTTATTTTCTGTTATATTGTAGATGTGTTCCTGAGATTAATAATTATGTTATACTATGTAATCCCTCACAGCAAAATAATGTTTCATAATCATTATCTCAATCGCCGATCGCAGCTTATTTTCAGTTTACATTTCGTTTGTCGATCGATATCTGGTTGCGACTTTTTTTTAAATTGGGCTTAGATAATTTTAGTGCTTATTATAAAACACAGAAACATGTTTGAGTTATTTAACCTTTTCCAGTAGACACTATTTCCTAATTTTTACGGCCTTCATAAATAATTAGTCCAATCAATGTGGAATAACAAATCGGTGTTAATATGCAAATCACTGTTCATGTTTTTATCACGCGGCAAAGGTTAACGTACACCTCTTTTCGAGTGATTATTTTTTTATTATTATTATCGTAACTGCTGAAAATTCCGGCTGGCGTTGGGAAACTGTGGCGGGTCTGCCGCAACCTGTTGGCAAAATAATTCGGCCCGCCCTAGCCAATGTCGCTGTAGGCGCCGTTCACGACGGACGTACCGATATTAGTAGGCGGCGCGCCATCTCGCGAGATTAACGCTACAGTCCCGTGCGATCCGATTTCGTTCGAATTTAAAAAAAAATATATAATCGCCAATCAATTTCGCGCCGCGCGTCGAAGAGCCATAATGTCCGCCGCGTGTTGTGCCGATGTATTCGATTCATTCGGTCCATAACCGAATGACAGTTTATTTGTACGTTCGTATTTAGTGTAAATAATATCTTTATCAGTGCTGTGCTCGTGTGAGGAATCAGTGTCGTAATAATATTTTTAGATTGTGTGTGTGGTGTGGTGCCTCTCTGGTTTCGTTTTCGTGCAAATGAAAGTCAAGGTAAAATGACGATATCGCTATTATAGACTCGCGTTTATAATATTAAAACGTCATATTTTTCGAATACTATGCTTTATTACATGTACGGTAATAATCGGTCTTGCACTTCGGTTTTGTCTCATTAAAAATATACATTTTTTATATTTTTCTGCGGTCGACATTCTATTCTCAAAAATTTCCACTGTGCGTGTCGATGTGTGTGAATATATGTGAGCTGTGTCATTTTTTTTCCTCTTTGTTTTGCCATTAAAATTCGTTCTATTTTCAAATGATTCAATTTTTTATGTAATGTTCCGAAAACGCAGAACAAAAAGACTATAATGATGCTCTTGTGCCCATGTTATATTTAGAAATATGTGGGACGAATGTGAGTGAAAATGACGTTATTAACTTTCACCTAGTTTTAATGTTGGCGAGAACGTATGTGCAACGCCTCTTGTGCAATTAAAACATATTTGAATAGCGCATTCGGATTTTTTCACGTTATCAAACGTTTAGGTGTAGTTATTTTGGAATTAAATATAGCGCCCGTCATTTGCGTACTGATAAGACTTGACATTAACTAGATAATAAATATTTACTGTGTAATATTTTACATATTAAAAAAACTATTTTAAATAAATTCTAATTTTCTTTATCGCTAACGAAACGATCGGTGTGGCACATTAATTTTTAAAACCATTTTTTTTTTAAATAAAATCGAACTTCATTCGTTAAATGTACGGTTTTTACATATTTAGGGATGTGAAATGGGTTTTTGCGATGTATCACAGTCTCTAGACGTTTCTACGGTATTGTTAACTAAATTAATAATAATGCAGAATTTATTATTTAAATCGCGTTTGTTTGAACACGAACGGCATCCGGTTCAAAGCCACCACATGCTGTGCTCAATTTTTTCACATCTATTATAATAGACATTATTTTATTTGCCTCCACCGCCTGCCTATTTAACGGACTTTGGCATTCAAATTTTGATAACTTTCACGGTGTTGTAATTATTTATCTTGGGAATTCTTGTTTCTCTCAAGAAATCTCTTGCGAAAAAATCATGGTGCTAATAAATTATGTTTTATAATTATTATCTTTTCTGCTAATCTGCTTTTTAGTGAGATATGGTACAATATAAGCAAACATGTGTTGGCTGATGTTTAAATATTTTTCACGCACTGTAATTAATATATTTAAGATTTTCGATTTTTGCGGTTTCCAAACATCGCTTCTCAGATAATTTAGGAAACATATTTATTTGGTGCCCACGATGGGGCAATAACCAAGGTATTTCTTTCACGTATATAATTGAAACAATTGTTTTAAAAGAAATCTAATGTGTATTTATTTAATTAAATTTCATATCCACGGACGGCTTAAGATCGTTAACTCGTTGCGTTTATTTTTGAAGGGTGTGCGAGATTTAAGACCAGTAACTTATGTATTTTATTTTTCGCAGATTAACGGGCGACCACAGAGTCCCCCTCCGGCAAGCGCCCCCGTGCAGCAGTCGGCGGCAATGACGCCCCCGGCACCGGCAGCGCCCCCGCGCGAATTAGCGCCCCAAACCCCTCCGGCGACGCCGGCACAGAAACCCCCGACGCCTCCGCCGGAGGACCCAAATAACCCCAACGCCAAGAAGACCGCCAAGGATTTCATCTTCGGCAAGGTCATCGGCGAAGGATGCTTCAGCACAGTTTACCTCGCAAAGTACATCCACACAGGAAAAGAATATGCGAGTAAGTACAAAATTCAATTACATTTTTTTAATACGTTAAATATATTTTTAAATAAACCACGAGGCGTCAAGAAATGCCTCTTATCATAATTTATAAATTCCAATCTCTGATTACTAATTTACGTAATTATTTAAGTAATAATTTATGTATATGAATGAAGCTACAACATGATGTTCATTATGTTGTCACGTGATAGCAATGATCGTCACAATACTTCTAAAATATAAATTTATTTTTATTTTTCTGTCTGCGTTTTGTACGTAAAAATAATCAAATCGGTATAATATGCAAATATTGCCAGCTGTGTGTGTCTTTCATTGGTCAGAGTTGGATTGTTTCGAAAGGCACCGCGGTTCGTTCCGAGTGGAAGAATGCGACTGACTATCGGAATGCTTTGTTTATTTATATTTTATTACTTAAACATTGAATGGATTCTATCGATTCTGAGACTAGATGATACGTGTGGGAAAATTATTTTATAACCAGTTTTCATCTCATCTGTATGCGAAAAAGTATACAGCGGGAATACCGCAAGTGTTATCGGCTATTTAAAGCGAGCGGTGACGTGTATTGCTTGAGAAATAAAATAATGTCACGGAAGTGAGACAGCATTGTCACTTACGCTTCAATGTTATTACTGAATTGGTAATTTCTTGCGTTGCCCTCTGCATCTGTCATTTTTGTTTTAGGCTATTGTTCGTTCTAGCTGAACAAAAACATTTATTAATCTCTTTCTTTTTTATCAACAGTCAAAGTCTGTGACAAGAGACACATCATGAGGGAGAAGAAAGCTGAATACATCAAGCGGGAGAAGGAGGTTCTCAACATGCTGATCAACTGCCGGTACGGTTTTGTCAGGCTGTTCTGCACCTTCCAAGACTCTGAGCGACTTTACTTTGTCTTGTCTTATGCTAAAAATGGAGAACTTCTTCCTTACATCAATAAAGTTGGATCTTTCGATCTGGAGTGCACACGATTTTACGCCGCCGAACTCGTGATGGCTCTCGAGCAGATGCATCAACGAGGAATTATCCACAGAGATCTGAAACCAGAAAATATTTTACTGGACGAGAGGATGCACGTTTTGGTGACTGACTTTGGATCGGCGAAGATCCTAAGACCGGAAGATGACGATAACCGAATGAAAAGTGGCGATGAAAATGGAGGACCAGGCGAAGAGAGGTCGAGAAGAAGACGGATGAGTTTCGTCGGAACCGCACAGTACGTCAGTCCCGAACTCCTCACAGATAAGAGTGTGTCTAGAGCATCCGATCTTTGGGCGCTCGGCTGCATTATCTACCAGATGGTTTCCGGCCTACCTCCTTTCCGGGCTGGCAGCGAATATCTAATTTTCCAGAAAATCATCAACCTCAACTACGAATTCCCTGAAGGCTTCGCTGCCGACGCCAAAGATTTAGTCGAGAAGTTGCTAGTGATCGACCCTCTGCGACGTTTAGGCGCCCAAGACAAAGGAGCGACGTACGAAAGTATTCGCAGTCATCCGTTGTTCGCCGGCGTCGACTGGGACACATTACGGGAGAGAAGACCTCCGTACATCTACCCTTACCTGCCGGGGAAAGCCGACGGCGAATCCCTCCGCAGCCAATATCGTGTACCTGACCATCTCGAACCTGGACTCGGAGACCTGCAACTGACTCGGTTGCTCGAGCTCGACCTTGGAGACTCCCACGTTGTACCGCACACACCTCACCCCACTGGTAAGAATATTTTTTAAATTACATCTCCCTTAATCTTTCAATCGTCGTTTGACTCTCCTGATAATTTTGAGTATAATTTGACTATCACACAAATCTTTTTCCAAATATTATTTGTCATATGTATATTAAAATCTAAAGGATTTATTACTTTTTGATCATTCTGTTTCAAATATCGTGACCTATCTCTTATTTATTTATTTCAATTGAAAAAAAAAACAATTATTGTTATACTATGCGATGAATTCTCATTCTTTAGCAGTCATATTCGTAACTAATCGTTTTGCATTTTGATTTGCATGTATTTTGAATACTATTGTATCCTAATTCGGTCTATAATATAAACGACCTCATACGTCTGGCCAGCCGGCATTTTATTATTAAAAAGTCACCGATTTGACTAATCGGAATACATTAATCGTTTGCATTTTATTTTTCCACGACAAAATACTGGTCGATCGTTCATTGTCTCAATATACCTTTACCCCGCGAAGTAATGTTTTTGGCAGTGCAGTCCGTCTAATTGTGCATCCAAGGGCCGCGGCCGGCCCGTTCTCCCCTGCTCGGCGGAGACAGTGCCAATTCTGTACGAGTATTTATTATACATACACCAGTAATTTGTGCCGACACAACGCCCGCGCAATTCATTGTCTAGATTCGAGACCAGACTTCGAATATTATCAAAAGTGATCTTGAATTCTTTTCGAATTGTATCGGCCGCTCCACGAGGCCTCGCATCAGCTGTTGTGTGTTGCTATGTAAAAAAATGAAATTACATTCCCACGGAATGCTACTTGTGTACATCTAATTGGAATACTTATTTCTAATATAAATTCTCTAAAAATATGCCGGAATTTTTTTATTTCATTGCTGACGGAACATTGTCTG
>JAGVSQ010000682.1:9315-35953 GCA_022683975.1 Rhyacophila evoluta | reverse complement strand
TTTAGAACTTAAAATCAATTTCCATCAAGCACCATCAGTCGAAAATATTAATTATGTGATATAAATGATAACTGAGTAACATTTTTACTACATAGGCCGTTAAATGGTGGAAATAGTAAATATTATTTACGTTTATTTTTTCATTATTATGGATAAAACAAATACTTTAAATTTTCTACTTAAAATTTTAGAATAATAATTTAAAACTCATTAGAAAAAAAATTTAAATTATTTCCCCATGTATATCTCGTTTTTGAAGTCTAGTGTGCGACAAACATTTAGCAAAGTAAACAAATAAATTAAGTCTCTACAACCTGCTGGCTTAATAAGCAATCAAATTGTAAATTTAAATTAGAATAAACCTTTAAATGTTTAAACATGATAAATAGAAAGTAATTCATAAAACTAGTTCCACCTACTTCATGTTACGGTAACCATATACAATAAATATATCATGGCAGCCTGCAGGAAACGAGTCCATTCCCATATATTTACCACAAGCTCCCTTCACTGCTTTAGATTAAGATATATATTATGTCTTTCTCCATATAGTCCAATTATCCCAACCCTGGTACGCTGCTTCTTCTTTTTACTTCCGATCTATTAAAGAAGAGTCTGTTTAATAGCTGAGTATTTTTCATCGTTGAGCCTTGCTCACCCGCACTCAGATAAATGATACGACAGTTTATACATATAGTTTAGAAAATTACCTTGCAAATTTACATAAATTCTTTGGAAATGCTCTAAAGAATCTTCTCAAGACTTTATTTTTGTAGTAAATCAGCTTCATTTTATCATATTTTCATACATTTAATCGGTATATCAATATTGATTTAATGAGAGCTTATATTAAAACTAGTATTCGGCTGGGATGAATTCAAACTCATTATTTATTCATATTAATTTTTTTCATCCCATTATCATAATACTTGGCCGTATACAATACGATGTTGATCAGTGATGATGGTTTTGAAAAATTAAAGTAATATATTTTCACTATAAGTGGTTGTCATGATAACATGGGAAAGTTTACATAATTGCTATTTACCATTCACGAGGAATTTCTTTGACACACAGACATACCTATCAGTTTTATTAAATATATATTTGTATATTATTGAATTCGATAAATAATAATAATTTTATTAATATTGTAGTATTTCGTATATCGTATATTATATTTTATAAAGTATTTGATCAGCCAGACATTACCAGATTTATTGTAACCCAATTACTGCAATTCATTGGCAATATTATACTTTTTTTTTAAATTGATAAACATATTTTTTCATTAAATATTATTTCATCATTTTTTAATACATCTTAAATTAAGTTTACTCTGTTCGAAAATATATATTTAATTCTATAAATATCATGTTCTATTCATCGAACTCGTATAAGTCAGACTTTTAAAAATTATAATTCTCACTTTATTTTGAGCGATTTTTACAACGTAAATGTATTCAATGTGAGGCTCGTTTTTTACAGTAACTGTATAAACAAATCTGGATTTTGGTGCGTCATCCCACGCCATCTTTTCGTACGCATTTATTGTTTTTTAATACTACATCGACTTAAGGACTGTATTACACCAACAGGCAAAATTTCAATTAAATAAATGCTTTATATTTTGCCTTCTCGGTATATTAGTGTTTGACAATACGCTTCTATTCATCCATAAAAAACACGTATATCGTACAACCTGTCAATTAATTTAGAGCAGAAGTCATCATTTTTAATTTTTTCATATCGTCCATCAGCAAAAATCAGCCATAATACCAAATGCACCATATTTATTTATTTAATTCATACCACTAAGTAACATTTTATTTAATCAAAAGTGAAATTATGTTATAGAATATAGCTCAACCATGTTTTATAGATAATTTTTGAGCTTGGTATATACAAGTTATATTTCTTATTACATGAATTTTAACGGTTTCGTGAAAGCGAAAGACAAAATTCAACCATATTTTGTAAATATATGCAAAGATTAGCAACAACAAATATTCTCGGAATAAAAAATTGATATCAATATATATAAATTATTATAAAAAAAATATATTTTACTTTCTTTATATTTATATTCTAAGAACGTTTCTTTTAGCACTAAGCAAAATCGGTAAATATGTTGATCATTAGAAACGAAAACACATTATTTTAATTACGAAATTTCCATGTTTTCAATTTAAAATTAGACTTTGGTATTTATAAATTGTATAGATTGATTGAATTCAAAATGTATTAAAAACTATCATTGGGCGATGTCTTAATTATGTATGTATTTGGTTAGTAAAAATCGTCTTCGAGTTGGGTTTAACCGAATTGAATCCTACATTTTAAAACACCAATTGCAACATCAGATGAGTTGTTCAATAAGAAATAACCGAAGACTTTTGCGTACAATTTAAAAGCGGGGAATAAAAAGATTTCTTACTTACAAAACATTATAACGCCATTTTTACAAAATATTTTAATTTTAACATTTTTTTAAATTTTCATAGAATATAGTTTTTTTATTACTTGTCATACTTCTACGGCCATTAAAAATCCTAACATTTCTAAACTTAAAACATTCTCAAAAATACGCATTGAGTATTTTATAAATATTCTTTAAAATATTTTTTATTTATATATATTGAAGTATGTGTAATTGCTATTTAATAAAAATTGAAGATTTAATATAATAAAACGTTTTGTTAATTCACTGCAAGTTTTTAAGCTTATAAGTGGTCCCTAAAATATAATAATTTTATACCGATTCATGCAACTGACAATGTAACCAGCATTCAGCTATTTCAATAATAAACATATATATATATAAATCTATAAAGCTCAATTTGAAAATCTGTTTACAAACATACAACATTACTAAACCGTATTTGTATATGAATGGCTTTTCCAATAATAGTAATTGATTCCAATTTGCTAACTTGTATATAGGCAACATAGAGAGGCTATATTAATCCTACATCGCATATTTTTAAAAAATATTTAAAATCCTATGTTTTGTCTTCTATGACATTTTTTTTATATTTTATAAAGTTTATGCAAAGGAATAAGATTTCAAATATATAAATATGCAGAAAAATGCAGGGCTAGATGCTCATTAGATTCAGTAATTGTTTGAAAACTAATTCTCGTGAAAAATAATCTGTAAAAACATAACTTCAAAATACGGAAATTCATATACTCCACCTTGGAAGCGAACATTTTCACAACGTGTATATCCATACGCTCTACTTTTGGAGCAGACGTGGTATAAAAAATACATGATTGGACGCGCAATGAATAGAACAATTGGCTGACAACCAAATTTCGTGCAAACAAATTGACAAAATAAGAAAAAGAATAAATTGTTTTTTATAAACCACATTTTGCTTTTAATTTCTAAGCAAATATGATAGCATTTTTTAATCATCCTTTTTTTAATTTAAAAAAATATGTACACAAACAAGTTCTCTTCAATTCATTCATACAAAATTGGATAGATATTTTTTTTTACTAAATCAGTTAACATGTATTACAGAAACAACAAAACTACATTATATATAGTCGCCTTGCAAATTGACTCGCCAATTTTAATGCGACTGCTATAAATAAAAATGTCACTTACGGCGTTGTGAAATATGACGTACAATTGGGGGACGCTGGGGAGATAAATCCAATCTCCTGCACAGTCGCTCGAATGTCCGCTCCGGAAAATATTTATTTACTTGTTTTGCATAATAATTTATTTTTTCCTCGGTAGCCCGCTGTTTCAATTTCCCCCATGCTTCCCGATGCGGCATCCTGCGACGCTTTCTTCATTTATATCATCCTATAGAACCACTTTCAATGACAGATCCACCTTGCATTTTTATAGACAGCAAGAATACATATATATAAGCAAATAGATCTAATCTGATGATTGAATTAGTCTTAGTAATGGAATATATAAATAATTTAATAAAATGTAGCCGGTATATCAGAATTTATCAACCCATTTTACGTGCTCATTTTTGTAAGGTTCGGTTCCAAAGCGCGTGCTTACTTTTTGGTTTTTTTCTAGACAATATCAACCTGTTAGATAAATATTTAATATGTATTATTCAGATAATAAAGCTTATCACATTTTTGCAAGCCTAGTGCAATAGATTCATCCATTGGAACCATTTTTTGTATATTTGATTAACTGGTGATCTACATAGACATGTTTTGATATGGATCTACACAGTGTGAAAAGATACATTCCAAAACTGAAGTATATGGATCTCCGCAATGTAAAGACGCCTTGACAGATTATTATTATCAATAATTGTTTGTCATAAAATTTTCAACCTAATAGATATCCAGTCCTGCATTTTTTGATAGATATATAGATATTACCCATATATACATAACTATGAAGATTTTTGCATGGGACACTATTAGTAATTTCAATAATCTTTCATGTTTGGTACACCAAAATATTTTCCAATATGTAATAATGGGGAAAATATAAGATTTATTTAAATCATTTCCAAATAAATTTATACTAACATCTTTCCAGGTAAAACGTAAAACTAACATTGTTTCTGCGCAGAATAAATAACCTGAAATCTCTTAAGCCGGCTCTGTTTGAAAAATACCTGCGGTCTCTATTTGATTGAGAATTATGTACTGGAAAAGAGTTTTCAGATGAAGCCTAAACACTTTAACAGTGGTGGTTTTACCCTCCATCACGTTTTATGGACAAACTCGACTTTTCATTTCGCATTATGAAGTTACCACTCAAAGTAGATTTACTGGAAATGAGTCGGTCACCCTGCGGCGCTGCGTACTACATAATTGGAAAAAACTAATTTGAAAAAGAAACATCACCAGTTTACTCGGAATGTCGACTGACTGCATTATTATATCAACTCTAAATTAGACGTCTCGACCGTTTAGCTAACTTTGTTAGACCTCTCTTTCCTAAGTCTCAGCTGGATATGAATTATCATTAAAATTTACTGATGAACTTTTTTCTCCAAGTAAAAAGCTTCTCTAAAACAAACTTTTAGCCAAATTATATACAGTTTTACTGAACTTATTTAGCCCGGCATACAGAAATCTGGAACATCCTGCAATGAAGCATTGAAAATTTTATAAGAAGATGTAGTCAGACATTATTCAATCACACAAAAATGGTTGTAAATTTCGCGTATATGACGTTACTACTTAGCAAAATGAACGGAAAAAATCCATCTAATCTAATACTAATTATGAACCGTTTTAATAAATAAAAATATATACACTGCAATCGCTCTGAAATTGGAGCATATGAATCTACACAGTGTGAAAATACCCACTCCGAAAGTTGAATATATTTATCTCCGCAGTGTAAAGACGTCTTGACAGATTATTTTTACGAAGATCAGTTGTCATTATATTGCCAAAGCAATGAGCAGCTAGTCTTGCATTTTCAAATTAAAAAAAACTAGCAGATGAGGGAAGAAAACCTGGATGTAAGGCGCGCACACTAACATTTACTATCGGAATACTAGTATCTACATTATATTGGATATTTGGTAGAGCTAAAACTTGCAATGATAGTCTGAAATGAAGCAAGAATGTTAGGTTAGGCAGGTATCTATATATATGATTTGTAAATCGAAAGTTTAAAGAGAGAAAATGATGAAAAATCATTGAATGAATATTATCTAATGCTGTTTTTATACGAGTATAATATTAAAATAATCGACTTTGTGTATATAATTCATTAAAATTATACATTTTAACTGGCGTACAGTTAAGTGATGAAAATAATAACCCAGTACTTAAATAGTATGATTAAACATATTATTTTAAAAGAAATATAATCGTACTAAATTGTATAGCGAGATACCTTTTTTAAATGCATTCATTCTACACGAGATATCTTCCGAGGAAGAATTTTTCTTTTGAAAAAAACCTTCAACATTTTATAATTTCCAAGCGAACGCTGTACTTGACTATCTTATTCCTGTATTTTTCTCCTGATCACCATTCTTATGTGTAAAATATTCATGCGGATTTTTTATAAATTTTTAAAAAGTAAAATCTTTTCATAAAAATAAAATGTTGAAAGCTTTGTAACGAAATTGATCAATATGTCTGTTGTGCTGTTAACTTTCTTCGAATATTTTTTATACAATTTATCTATATTTACGTACATTGAAAAATTCGGTTGGCTTAAACTTTTTCCTTTATTACAGTTTTTTATCAGAACAATTCAAGCATGTGCTATTTTTTCAGTAAAGAAGGTGGTACGTTTTTCGTATTGAGTTTTTTGTTTTTTTTTTGAAAGTTCAATAAGTTTGTGGCTATTTTATAACCTATTCACATTTTGGGAAAGTTTAAAAACTTCTACGTTTATTTACCCGAAGTCACTAATGTGAAAAATAAAATAAATTTTCATAATAATATACTTGAACAATTTAACATTTGGAACTAAATTTAACATCATTTATGCTTATATTCAGTCAGTCAAATATTATGCGTACGATTACCTAACTGAAAATAATTTATCTTTAATAATTTCATTCAGAAAATGCATATATTTAAAAATTTATAATATCAATATATCCATTAAGTTTTTGTATATATCAACATGTTTGTACTCAATTAAACTAAAGCAATTATTATTTTGATTGTAACTAATTGGTTGTTGGTCCCATTTTTTTAGAAGCTTCAGGAAGCTTTCATTTAGACAGAGTATTGCTCAAATCATATAAGTGATATTTACTTATTAATATCACTTACATGATTTCACTCAGATGAAAGATATCAATAAACGAGTCAATTTGATAAACATCATGATTGCTCTTAGCATAATTACCGGCAGGTTAGATCTACTTTTTGTAATAAAAAAATCAGCTGATATTTTTGATTTCTCATATTGCAAGGACACATAGATCGATATTTTCCGGAATGTCCAATTTTCGATTAAATTAAATCAACGTCAATATCAACGATAATCACTAGTTTTTACTGATACGCAGGATGCATATATTTAGGTTGTAAATGAAGAAGAGTGTTAAGATTCAAAACCATCATACACATCGATGTTTTATACATTAACTCATAATAAAAAATGTTCAATAATTTATCAATATTGTGAAAGCTCATCTTTGATATAAATATATAATACATTCGTTTGTCTCAACTTTGACACTTCATTGTAGTATAATATTTAACCAAAATATTTAAAAATCCTATCCAAGAAAATAAAAGCTTCTCTGCAAAAACTTTTCATTATTTATGTCACTTAAAATATTCGGCCAACGTTAACTTTTTTACGGAAACGTGAGTGATATTTTTCTTGATAGAAGTCTATTTTGCTTAAATTATAATATCAAATTATCATACTACTCCAGAAACGACTTAGCTTTGTGATATTAAATTTTTTTTTATAAAATATCCATCAACTTACTAAGATTTAATAATAGAAAAAATATATTTTACAGTTATGGCTCTTTATACGGATAGATTCACTTGGAATGTACGATTTCAGTATTCGAAATTACTCACGTGAAAATCCTCGCACTCTTTGCCACCCATGTTTAACGTTTCACGTTTTCACGAGGCGATCTTCCAATTTGTAAAGTGTTGTTTTGCTCTTCGACACGAAAAAAAAAGATTTCGACCGTCCGCCGTTTCTACAACCCTTGTACTTTCAAAAAACGTAGAATAATGCAGTGAATTTCAATACGTAATAAAGCTGGGTATGAACATTGACACACAGTCATAATGTACGTATACTTGGTATGATTTCAGAAGTATTTTATATGATTTATTCAGATATAAAATGGCGTGTTGAAATAGCTTATTAGACTGAAGACTCCAAACCATTAACCGTCTTCTGTTACCGTGACTGTTATTATCAGAATACGAACATTTTATCTTTGAACTTCGTCAACTTGATGCAAGAGATATAGACAATATATGGCAAAGAATACGATTACAGTAACATCTTCACACGCACATATTCTCCTTTTTCAAATTGATAATATCTTGATATGACCGATCGGTTTTTACAGTTTTCTTATTAGTTACAAAAAAAAATGTCATTATTTTTATGAATACTTTTATACTTTCTTCCTGACACATTCTTAGTGGCACTTTGCAAGATCTTTAAGCCATAGTTATATCGGATTTTCACCATTCAAATTAGATATAGATAGTAAATTTTGCCATATTTTTTCTCCCATTGGTCTCTCAAACAATTATTTCTTGCTCGTTTATTAAAGTTAGTATGACCTCGCCAATATATCAACCAATTCTAATTGATTTAATTCCTCTAACTTCTTTGTAAAATCCATATAACTTCTCTGAATGAGAAAAAATCTGTTATAAACAAGTAAGTTAAGATTGTTACACCATTTTTATTGAGATCTATATGTTTCACTTTCGGACCAAGCACGGTAATATATATATATTAAAATAGTAATATATTGTATATATATTAAAATAATCGCTTTTACAATCCCATATTAATCACTACTACTTAACTAAGTGAGTACATTTATATTTTTCACTGTTTAACACATGTCTACAAGAGTATATTTTATATATATCAACAAGTATTTACTCAATGGTACTCCAAAAGTTTGCTTAAATGCAAAATGTACCACGGATTGAGGATTTCAAGCCTACAACACACGGCGTCATTACAAACGCTACCATAACAGCTAACGACGTGATTCAAATGTAAATGTGGTAAAAAAAACGCACAAACAAAAACTTTCTCTTTTACTTCGACACTTTTATAAAGAAGCAATAATGTGATGTTGAGAGAGAACCGTCTGGGACTCCTTGTATTATATGGTATGTTAATTCTATTTTATAGATTTAACAATATTGGTTCCAGCTTGATATCTTTGTAAAAATAATATCGAAACATTTTCATCTCTTCTTGTAATATAGACAATAAAGTTAGATCTGTGTGCTATTTATTATAGTAAAACTATTTTATTTTGTATTAGGATAAGACGAAGAGTAATTAAAACCAAGAATTAAGAAATATTGATTTCATAATCGACTCTGGTGGCTTAGGAAAGATCAGCTGTCTAATTACTTCGATAATTTTTAAGCTTCATAAAGAGGTAAGAATAATTTTATATACATTTGGATGAATATTTAAGTTGTATGACTCAATTTTTTCTCATACCATCTCTCTCGAAAAAAATATTGTATCGCAGATAGCTTTCGTAGCAACGCTGTAAAACATAACGTGTATCTCTATTATAAAACACATTCTGCAGCTTAATTTGGTACATTTAGTATAGTATTTTCGATTATCGATCCTGCTTCTAATTCCAAATACCAACACATATATAGATGTGGTTTTAATCTTTAAACTGTAAAAAAATTTCAATAATTGAATAAATAGAGGTGGACACTTAACATCTTTAGTGCTTATGACGTATATATCCGCGAGGCATAGTGTGTAACACAGTGCACATGACGAAGATATTCGCCGAAATGTTCTGCGAACATAACTTCTGGATATGCCGAATATAACCGCCGTTATTTCTGAACGGTTTTGATTGCCTACTTTGAATGTATTGCTACATAGCTTAGTAGCACTCAAGTAACCGTCACTGTGTTGCTGAGTGGTCACTCTATAGCGTGATAGTAAAGGAGTTAATAGGTCGGCTAACTAGCTGACAATCAGTATACATAAACAAGTGTACCAAAATAAGTATTTATAATGCAAAGATTCATTATATTATATACTTCATTTTTGTAATGAACATCGTCACACTGTGGAGATCCACGTATATCTTTTTATGGACAATCCAAGGTGTAAGAAGATTTATCTTGGCAGATTAATTTTCATGATGACCATATTTGCTAGCCAAAAGCTCAACCAGCAAGTAATAAATAATGCCAGCATATAAAATTTAAAAATATATATATTTTAATGCATCCTCATGTCTCTATGACCTACCGTTTTCGAATGATTCACAAGAACGTGTATTTACCTGTTGAACTATCGTAGACAACAAACTAACAATATAATATACAACAAACATGCGTCTCCGTATTTTTTATGACGGGGATTTTTATAATCCTAAAGCCAACAAAGTCAAGGACGCATAAAAAGCGCTCAAAATTTTACGACGATATTTTAGGAATAGTGCCTTTTCTTTTTGATTTACTTTCTTCCACTAAATTAAAAAACAATATAGTGTTCTCGACTTAAGATGATAGACTTAGATCATCTTCAAAGTGTAGTCATATAGATGTTGACCCCTGATAATATCCGGATAAGCCATTTGAAGGCGCTTTTAGTGTTAGGGGTGAGAAACTGTCTGAGCATTTTATCTTGAACGTTTCACTGTTTTATTAGGGGTAGCATTTAGCACCTTCAAATAATTCAAGCTTACTCTAAAATACTCAGATTTAAATCTACATTTTTACTTTTGTAATGCTAATAAAATTTTCAGAAAAACTTTTATTGATATTCACTATTTTGTTTTATTTAAATCATCCATAGAAACTTAATTATAGTGGTGACTCAATTATTACAGAGTATAACAATATAACTGATTTTTAAAATAATAATATGTTTTACTTATAATAACTAATACTGTATGGTAATTGTTATTATCATCTCGTTCCCCAATAGGTAAATGTGTTTATTTTGGTTGCTGAAAGTTTAAAGTTTTGATGCCTCAGTTGCACAAGATTTTTTCAATATTTAAAGATTCAAAACTGGATATCCAATTAAATAAATTGATTAGCCGATAACTGATTAACATGTTACTAACCAACTAACAACTAAGTATCAAGATAAAGGTATTCGTATGCTTCATAATTGAAATGGACATGATAAAAGAGTCTTGCTGTAAACCATTTAAAACTGAAAACTTTATAAAATATATAAACCTTTATTAGAATCATAGTTTTCAATGCTTTTGACATTTTTAGGCTTTAGAAATTTATAGAAACATATCAATTAATATATACAAACTTTGAGAATGTAAAATGTAAAAAATATACATAATACAATTATAAAATATGTATTGTATATGATATTTACAATAAAACTTGGCAACATAAAATACGTATTTGGATTACAACCTGTTTTATTTAAATAAAACAGGTTTTTGAATAAATTTTGGAAATTTCATAGAATACATGTGAGAAAAAGTGAGTTTGAAATAATCAACCTTTAATGTTTGAGTCTCTCTGCTAAACAGATTGTACGACAATTTCTTAAAGTATAATCATCATACCTTAAGAAATTGTCTTAAAATCTATTTAAAATCGATTATTTTAAAATTCATTTTTCACTTTAACGTATTTTGCCAGTAATATGAGGATATTACACAAAAATTTCTTAATTAAATTGTAGCAAGATTTTTATTTCTCCTCTTTGTATTAAATTTGCTGTATATGCAAATGTTAATATGTGATAAATTAAAAAAGGGCTTTTTTTGTCGCTTTTTTACTTCTTAGAACATATTGTATAGCAGATATAGCTTATAGAAAACAGTTTAAGCCTCTCCGTCGACGTGCTTAATTCACCGTATTGAGTACGTTTGAAAATATAAAAAAATTTCGTTCATAAGTTTTTTTATTATTTGAATAAACGATAGATACTTATAAAAAAAAACCTTTACAGATTTTTTTTATTTAATATCATATTGATGGAGTCAGACGTTTTCAACAAGTAAAATATTTATCTTTTATTTATACATAAGTTTTTTTAATGTTCAATTACTTACTTTCACTTAAGCTGATATGTTTTCTGAATCTCTATAATTAGTTAAATTGAAAAACAACCATTATACAGAGTATTTCTTTAGCCTACCAGTTTTTTAGAATGGAATTATAGGTTTTTCGTGTATCATTTGAAATTATTTCTCTATGTAAAGTTTAATAACATCGTATGGCTCCGTTTAAAATTGAGGGCAAAAATAATATCAAAGAATCTATTCTGTTGATAAATTTATTAAATTACAATTAAGCGATTACATTTCCTTTTTTTTAAAGTAAAACAAGTTTTAAATAGCACATTTTTACACCACACCATACGTCTATTGTGACATTGTCATTCATTAAAATATATTAACATATTACTCAGCTTTCTTTATTAGCTTAGAGCTTTACTACTACAACTTTATTTTATATTTAATAAATGAGTCATATAACTTAAGGACAATAACGAGAAAGTATATTGGATGACATGCTTTACACATTGAACGTATTTTATTGTCACTGCGTTTTAAGGCTTTTACTAATGAATTAGTTTCTCTCAAAGACTGCGTTTGAATAATAGAAGAGATGGCACAACGACGTTAAGATAAATATATTGAAAGCTCTTTTGAACTTTATCACTTGAAAATTTCAATACAACGTATATTCAGCCTTATAAGCTTGTTTTACATAAATACTTAAGCTATTTTTCAGAATTTTTAGAATTAGAATTATATAAAAAAGGATGGTGAAATTTTATAAATAAATATTAACTGGAGAGAGATTAGGATTTTTTCCATTAGATATACATAAACGGTCCAACTGATAACCCACTAGTTTTGACATATTTCAGAAAATATAGCGTCATTTATACTAAAATTTTCCAATCATTAATTTAGAATGGGATTTCTACTAAGTGAATTTTCTTACTCGCAGATTTTTTACGTATAAATAATATAAATGAAATATATCCAATCGATTTTTTTGTAGATTCAAAGTGAAACACGTTATGGAATACTTTCTCTACAGTAATTATTATTAATTATTATCCCTATTTTTATTTTGAAAAGGCTCAAGAGATTTGACGTTATTAATATGTTATTAAATATTAAGGGAAAGATACTTTTTTGGATTTCATCCACACGTTTTTTAGTTACTAATAATAATTATAATATTTATACATTTAATTACAAAAGAAGCTGTAGCAGGCGAATGAATTTTACAAATTAAAAAAACGTGTCTGTATCATATATTATATATAAAATAAGGCACACGGTCTATTGATAATCTTTCATCAGTGATTTTTATATTTATATTTTATTAAAATTATTCAAAAAATCATGGTTTTAATCCTTAATAAAAAGATGTATTTAAATGAAACAGAAATATAAAAGTATGTTCTACAGTAATAAAGACTGTTTTTGCTATGTTTAGTGTTGTAAAAAATGAAATATATTTTTCATGGTTTGCATCAACACTAATCTTAAAAGCAAACTATGTAGCATTATAATATTACGTTAACAGCGATAAAGCCGATGGGCTTAGGCCTTGGATTAGCTAGCGCTAGAGAAGACTAAAAAACCTCAAAAGATTTTGCACAAAACGGAAAACAGCTTTTAGCTAAACCGCATCCAAGTGCTGCGCTAATCCTACAAATAGCTCAACATAGATTAATATTGATTTAGCTATACAGACCGTAAATGTTAAATAATTATCATTATTTAAATACTTCATAATAATTTCACGCACGTTATATGCATATGTATGTGTGTGTGTTTAATATTTTCTGCCGCGTTTGTTTTATCTGGTTTTTTAATTTATTTATTTGGCTTCACCTACCAAGCCAAATATTGCAAATTTTATAAATTATGCTGCATATTAATTGTAAGAATATCATCTTGGTATATGTATAATTATTTAGTGTTTACGTTTATTCAAAATAAAAAAAAGGAATTAAAAGCTGAAATGGATTCCGCCATTTGCCTAGGAACAAAGAAAAATAGTCAAAAATTAATAATAACTAACAAACGTATCACGATTAAAATGCTTCAACCCTAGCCATAAATTACGATTTTTAACATTACCCTGCTTAGACAAAAGGTATCAACCATTAAAAAATAGTAATATCGAGAATTCGGCTTGATTTTTTTTTTTGAATGCAAATTTGCTGTCCTTTTTTTTAATTTTAAGCTAAATTTAGTTTTTAGAGTTAATGCGTATATAAAATAAATTAATCTCAACAAGGAGACTTAACGGGAATTTTCATGGAGAAGGATGTCAATTTTGTTTGCAGGAGGCACTTTTTAGCTACGGAATATTAAAGTGCACACACATTCCAACTGGACCACTGAGATGATGAATGGCTTAGTCACATTCAGTATAATATGTTTTATATTAATATTAAGGTGTAGAAATAAAAATAGAAGGTGGAATTGCGGAAGTACGTCAAATATATGATTGATGATGGAAAACTCTGCGTGAGAAATTTAGTATCAGCAATTCTATCAGTCATTACACTATTCGTAAGTTAGTACTCTACCTTAATAAATATCAAATAATCTATATTATATTACTCTTTACAAGATGTGGATGCCTTAAAGTACTCAGAAAGCCTCTCGTATGTTATATGCTGAATACAAATTGATCATCAACTTTAAGATATATTGGGAATTTTTCTTCGAGTGTTTTTCGACTGGTAGATAAAAACACATATACGACGCTAGTGAAAATAAATATGAAAAACTGTTACTTTTGATGATTTTTTGCAGTATTTTGCGTGGCAACTTAAATATTGGGTCATTTGTATTTACTTCTAACATTCTCACCACAGTTTATCACTTTTCAATATTAACTCTATGGGATGCCCCTAATTAAAACCAGATATAATGTTGGGGTGGAATACAATTTCATACAAAATTCACTAGTTTGATACGCTGGTTAATACAAACCTTAATATTTTATATCTATTTATAACCATAGTACGTATTAAATTATTGATTTATTTGTTAAAATATTCAATACTACATTATTAGTCTATTATTAAAGCCAAAAATTGATGACCCAACCGCTACTCTATTTCTCATCATGTTTTCTGAATATATATTAAACTATCAGTGTTTACAGCCGTCCATATAGATGGTTACAATTTTTTAAACCTTTGAATCAATAAATTCCACATTATATGAAGTAAATGATAATTTGGCAGCTCCCTAATAATAAAATCACTGGCACGAAAGTTTTAAACATAACATTATAATTAAAAGGTTACACCTAAAAGGTTTAATCTTTTCAATGTAAGGATGGTTATAATTTCAAGTTTTAATTCAAAAAATGGCATTAATAAATTGTCATTGAATGTAAATTCATTTTACATTTAATTCAATTTCCCTTTTTTTAATATGGCAATACCGGTTCTTAAATATTACAAATAATTATTTTCAGTGGATGTACATGGTTCCTGGACTTATAAATCATTAATAAATGAAACACTTAGTAATAGAAATCTCGATTGAAGTGAGCTATCAGTTTGAAACAAATAAAACGTGACCTTACTATAAATAATACTATAATACAACGCCTAACTCTTAATTAATAAATGAATCGAAGAAAAAAAAAGAAAAGAGAGACATCAGATAGTAATAAAAATAAGATACGTCAATATTTTTTTTTATACCATGTTTGCTTCCAAAGGGAAGAATGTGAATCTAGACAGTGTGAAGATATCCACTCCCAAAGTGGAGTATCTGGAATTCTTCAATGTGAGGCCGTTTTGTACGAGAATTGTTTGTCAGATAATTGCTCAACGCAATGGACATCTAGTCCTGCGTTTTGGACTTCTTTTAAATGCGACAGATGTGGAGTCAAATCTGCATTCTCTAGATTCCTAGACGTGCACGGTAATCTTTGCGCTACCATAGAGAAATTTTACATACCGTTAATAATAAAAAAACAATTGTGAAAATATTTTTTTAATTAAATGTGCAAAGGGCATTTGAGTTAAGGTCATTATTTATGTATTTTTTTCCATCGTAACAAATTAAATTAATTTAAAAAAACAATTAATTTAAAATAAAACTACTTCAAGGAGAAATACTTTCAACTCTAATTTCATATTATTTCATATTCTTCAAAACTCGTCAAAAAAAACTATGTCAAGATAAGTCTTTACGATACGGAGATCTATAGGCCACATTTCAGAGGTGATCATTCTTGCATTGTTTAGACTCACAAGCCTTACCTTCCTCACGGACATATTAATAAGAAATATATATATACACGTAAATTAAACGTTTGAAAAGAATGCTAAAACATGTTTAAAATATCCATACTAATAAAAAAAAAAATTTCCTTTTTACATTATTTTTCTTATCAAGTTCTGCATTATGATCACGTTTTTATAATGCTGGCATATATAAGTATTGTATTTCTTTTTTTGCATAGATAGTGGAGCATATAGATCAAAACAGCATAACGTAACTCGATTTTTTAGTCTAAGTCACTTTTTAAAGTACAGCTTTACTTTTTTTAATCTCTTCTATCATTGGCAAATTTTAACATCAACACGTAATTTTTACACGTGTTATGAACATTAAAATCTGTTCCCGCAATATTGACGACGATATAGGTGTATGTGTATGTTGTTTATATCTTAAACGCATATATTTAAATACTAATCGAATGTTCATAATGTAAATTCTGACAAAAAAAACTCATCTTCCTGTAAATTAACACTCAAATCAGAACCGATTCGTTATTTTAATCAATGCTGTTGATCTCACGCCTGAAAAGCTATTTTTTATTGAATAAAAAACCAATCACCTTCCTTAACAGCCTGTTATTCGATAATCGAAAAGCTGACAACCTGCCAGCATAGATGTCCACGAAAATATAAATTTTCTGGCCTGCCAAAAAAAATACGTGTCGCAACAGCTTATCCGCATTGGGTTTGTTCATTCACTTTTATCGTGAGTCCACTGACAGTATTTATTCTGCCTCCAAAACTCTCTGCCGTTTATATGAAAAAAAAAGATTATTTCGAATTCAATTATTAGAAACATGTGTTTTACGAAACACGACTAAGTGAAAACGAAAATTGAATTATGTTCTTTTTTCAGCATTGATCGATGAGAAAAATAAACGTTCTGTAGATTTTTCCGGTTAGCAACGAAATGTAACTTCCTCTATATGAACTTTGCAAATGTTAATTATAGTAAAATTTACTAATGAGATTTTTTTGAACTTCATAAATACATGCAAATATAATTAAATATTCGTTAACATTAAAAAAATATCCTTTTTTAATACTTCATTACTGTCCATAACTAATTACCGTTTTTTTATGTTGTACAAGTCGTTCACTTATATTAATTAAACTGACATTTCATTACATCAGTGCATTATTAATACAATCTAAAATCATAATTCATAATGGCCATTTTATATTTTGTATGATTATAAATATTTGTTATTACAATCAGATAAAGAACAGTACTATTAATTTTGAGATGTGCAACAGAATAATGAAATTTATCATTTTACCGTTATATTAACAATATTCACTGTGGAAAAGAAAAAGGACGAAACCCACAAATTTTACATGAAATACAAAAAACGTCTATTTAATAATTTTCGACGAAGTCAAAACATTACATAGATACAACTTTGAAGTGCACGAAGACTTAAACTGGTGTTTTATATGATATTTATTTAATAAGTTTTTTCCTGGTCGCAAATTTCACAGGTCATCTTTTTTTCAAAATTAAAATCTAAATTTAGTCACCAATTTGGCATTTTTAGCTTACATCCTTTTGATCAAACGTGTATTAGGTTTTATACATTGTGACTATCGAATAAAAGCTATTTTGAAAAGTTGTAAGTTACGTTTTTTTTCTTTACACATTTTATATATATATACAATATACCATGTTCGCTCCCAAAGTAGACCATATGGATCTCCACAATGCGAAGACGACCTGACAGATTATTTTTTTTTCTCGAGAGTCGCTTGTCAGACAATTGCTCAACCCAATGGGTATCCAGCCCTGGATTTTCAATTTTTTAAAAATCCGACCAGATGGGGAATCGAACCCGCATTTCCCGGATCGTTAGGCGCACGCGCTACCAACTACGCTAACCTGGGAGACAGTTTCACAGTTGATATGTTAATATTAATGTTACTGGAAGTTCATACATTATGTATTGAAATTTAAAATTACTGCGTATCTTCTTATTCCATTTGAAAAGTAACATTTTTACCAACAATGACATTCGTAACTCGAAACACGTTTTTAAAAACTTCATAAAAGTTTTTAAATAATAATATTATGAATGTCTTACTTTTGCATTGATTTAGATAGAAGCCTTTTGATAAACTATTTTTATGTGAATGGTCAAAACTATCAAAAAAAATCTCATTAAAAAAAGTTTTTCGTAGACTTTTTAATTCTCTTATAATTAACAATAAATTGCAACATTCATAAACAAATAAATGAATACTTAAAAAATACAGGAATTCTAAATAATCGTATGCATATATTATTCGAATTTTCTAAGTGAAAAACTAATTTTCATCTAAGTTTTTCAGTTGATTGTATAAAAAAATATATAACAATTTTCACCCATTACCATGTTTCATACCCATTATATGGCCTAATTTAATTGTGCGATAAACGTACATTCAAAATATTTACGATATTTTAAACTTTTTTTACATATTTAAAATGCGGAAATATCTACAACACTTAGTTAATTGTTTAAAATAATGGAGTAACGCAAATAATTAACAGGAGAGAAGCATAAATTTTAACGGTAAGTTGACTGCGTATACATTGTTTGTCAAATTAACTAAGCTACCTCAACACTTTTTTCGACAATAAATTTAATTTATGATACTATTTAAGAAACGAATCATTTTACAAAGTACATAAATTATGCTTGTTAATCTGAATCTTTTGAAAATTACGTGTTTTATATGAATTATAATAAGTACAGAGAAGCAATATTATCTTTCAGAAATACTGGATGATATTTATAAATTCTGTAAAAAAAACATGTATATTTCTTGATTTACACATCAATGGCTAATTTTTTAAATCTGCTAACTCCACCCATGGTCGAAAATTATGCTATGTTATTTAGCTTTCATTTTTCTATCGCGCACAAATTCACAAAAAATACGTATCACGCTTATACCAACGTTTTTTGTTGATTTTCAACATTTTATACAAACCAAGTTGGTTGGTTTGAAGATTAATCCATCAACATGATATAAATAATAGTTATGCTACTAGTATTAATAATATTATGTCTTTTTGTGGCTATCTGATGTATCGAAAAAATCTTTAATTTGTTTTTGTTGTTTATAGATGCATTTATATTGCATATCCGCTCCGAAAGTGGAACAAATGAATACTCCAAAAAAAATTCCGCACTATCAAGACTTATATGCACAACTTTTTGGACAAGAATTGGTTATCATCCAATCCCTCAACTTATTGGGTATCCATCATGGATATTTAGATGTTTATAAATTCAGCAGCTGGGTAAATCGACCCCTAAATCTCCATCTTCGAAGCGCTAATCTGTCAGCTACCAGGGATATTTGACCATAACGTGATATGTAATCGAGCTTGTTATATATTTTTTTTAGTACCACATTTAAATCATTTTACTAACTACGTCCGCTGCAAAGTTGAAGATTACTGATCTCCACGATATGAATACATTGTGTGATCATTTTTCTCAAAAATTGATCCCAAGTCAAACTCTCAAACTAATAGTCAGCATTACACATTTTAACTGTCAAAAAAAATACAACTCAAGGATTAAGCACGCAATCTTCGGCTTTGAAAATTTTACGCTTACTAATCATCTATATTCTTGGAGAAATTATGTTATCTTTATTTTTTTATGTTTCTGTATAATTTATTTTCTATATATTTTATTATTTTCCTTCTTTTTTCATGCCTAGCTTTACAAATGAAAACTGAGTATAACCTTGTTAAAACTCGATTTAAAATGAAAATACGAAAATAATCGCTGCATAGTTAGAGATGCTAAAAAACTGACACATTTACGTTGAGCAATAAGAATGAAAATGTAATAAATCAAGTTAATTAAAACGAGACGCTGATTGCATGGATCTCAAAGGATGCATATTTTGCAGAGAGAGAAAATATGACGCCGTCTCACGCGCTTGCCCGACACAGATAAAAAATAATTAAGATTGATCACCGTTCAAAGTTACCATGGCGAAGAAAGTCTTCGAAATAAGAGAACGTTCCAAGGAAACTGCTCTTTTGCTAATTAGGCGTATGAGATCATTTATCTTACATGTTATGCTATCCACTCTCCCCAAGAGATATAAAATAAGTCATTTTGTAAAAAATACAGTGCAATTTCCAGCATATTTATACAAAATTCATTTAATAATATATCTGACACGTGATATTATTTTAATCGAAGTTCATTCTAAGGAAATATATGCGACTATAAATGTTACGTACTAAAAATCAAATAAATCCTGTGTGAAACTAAAACACTTCGCTTCTTTAATCAAATATATATTTCAATTATATATAATCCATCCTTATTTATCGGTATCCATGTTTGTTTTTTTTTATTTCTGTATCCCATAGTATTATAAAAATATGATTTCATTGAAATATATTAATTCCATAGTATTCCGCTGGAAATTTTGAATAGTTATGATGTTATTATTTCCAAGCCTATTATATCCCATATATTACATTTTAAACTGATTTCATTAATTAATATTTACGACTGATGGTGCTTGATGGAAATTTATTTTAAATTCTATACTTTTTATAACTGGTAAACTTCCATGTGTTCACATATGGAAGTTTACCAGTTTTAAACCATTTAGAATTTAACCTATTTCATTAAAATAAATTACTGGTAGAAGCTGCTTCTCTTCAGGAGATATAATCAGAACCCTTACCCGCCATTTACATATTCTGTACTACCTTAATTTAGGCATACAATTTAAGGACGCATCGAGTTAAATAAAATCAACTCAATCTTCTTACAATATTTTTTTAATCTACTTAAACGATAGACTGTTGAAAGTGGAGATAGTTTTTTACGTTATAGAGATAATACATATTAAAAGTAATATCAAAAAAATAAAAATTGTCCAATTAACTAGCTCTATACAAAAAAAAAACATTTAGTTAAAAACATTGTGGATATTTATTTAGTATGATTTCATACCATTTACTTTTAAATTATTAACAAATTATTAATTACCGTATGTTTAAAATATGTGCTTTCAAAAATTAAGATATTGTCGATCAATACAAACCGGATCTTTTACCGTATGAATTTAAAACATGCCGAGAGAACAGCTTTTGACCTGATAATATCAACCCGACAGATTGGTTGAACCGCGTGCATCGCCCTATTTGGCAACCAGCCATAAACGCAATACGCCTTTTCCTCTTTCTATCTCTCTACATATATATCTTTAAAAGTATAGTAGTAAAATATTATCTCCGTCTATAAAAAAGTAAGTTTTGCAGTTCTATAAATAGTTCTAATAGTTAACTGAGAGCCCATAACCCAGTTAGCTCCACTTGTTCTTTGGAAGCCTCTTTCTTTTCTTTGCAAACATTTTTTTTACTTTTATTTATATCTCCTAACTAATCGTATTTTTATACCATTTTTTATATGAAGAAAAGTATTATTACATCTTATCATGGGTACTTTGAATTGAAATTTGAATTTATAGTTGTTAATATTCTCGATATAGTTAATAAGTAGGCGAATGAAATAAAGTGCGAGTGTTTTCACATTGTATAATGTTGACTCGAATTAAGAAGCAATATTTCATCTAACATTGTCAATCATCAAATTCCTAGATATTTTTATAAATTTTAATTAACTGTTTAACATAATAGGAATAAATGAATGAATATAATTAAATTATTACTGATATTTTGAACGTTATATTCGTGTGAGTTCTTGAATTTATTATTAATATAATGTCATAAGCAAAATTACTAATGATAAAAGTAATTAAATTGTAGACTTGTTAGTAAACTAATTCAGTCATTGAAAAATAAAGACTTTTCTTTCTCCATATAACTTTTATATGTGAAACATTTGTATACCACGCTATTTGTATATTGAACACTCTTTTTATGTCCATATTGAAGACAGTATTAGATATTCCATTTTTTACCATGTCCGCTCACAAAAATAGAGTATATGAATCTCCGCAATCTGTAAACATTTCTTAATATTTTTAATGAGGAAAGATTGTCAGCTTAATTGTTCAACCCAATAGTTATCCAGTATTACATCTTTGAATTTTCAAAATCTAACAGATGTGGAAATCGAATCTACAATCTTCGGCTCCAAAACGCGCACGCCAACCTCTCGGCTACCCGGAGGAATGAAAATTTTGGATATTTTGGATTTAATTTTTAATGTATCTTTGACGTAACCATTACAAATGAAATAATATATCATTTGCGGTAACTTCTGGTTTGAAAAGCACTAGTCTACATTACGACGAGATAATTATAATTAATGTCAAAATACATAACACAAGTATTTCTTGATAAAATTATCATAGCGAAATATTATTATCTGTTTTTCATAAAAATAAAGTTTAATATTAATGCAGAAAATATTTTAAAATTCTCGATATGCTGTAACGATGTATTTTATATTTTTATATGTAACGCATATCACATTTTTATAATCTCATTTCAAATAAGAACCTACCTAGTAGAGGACAAACTTTTATTAGTTTCACTCTTCCACTGATTTATCGTATTAAAAATATGTAATCTTGTTGTAGCAAACCGAAATATTCATAACAGTTCATCGTCGAAAAAATACAACAAACATTTGACTTCTACAACAATTCATCGCCACGGTAGACAAATCAATTGATTTAGTAAAGCATAAACATATACGAAATAATTACGTTATAAAATCCTTATATTGTTATAATTGTCTGAAATGAATATTCTTTTCCGTAAAATTTAAAAAATAAATAATTTCTGACATACTTACTTTCGGCTCGACCACCCGTCACGTCTCCACACCCGTTATGTGGGCATATACCGTAGCGTAAAGAACGTGAGGCGTTCTCCAAAATGCCGAAAGCTTCCCAGAAGCAGATTCTTAAGACATTGGTTGGCGTGCGCAAGAATGCGCGTGATTTATATTCTAACTAATTATTATGCCATGTTAATATTTAGCCTTGTTGAGAAGAGACTTTCTCGCTCGCCATAAGATTCGCAATTTTTTAAAATACAAATTCATATTTCTGGCATACTTCTAGCACATTATGAATTCTCCTTAAATAATCTAAATTAAATAACTAAATTTAGTTAATATTTTTTCGATATTTATTTTATATCTCGTACTACTACGAGGATTAATCTTTTCAGTTATGAACTAAAAATTGTAAGACAAAAAATTGCTGGCGATGAATGCTCCTAAACATTTTGTTGTATTTTTTATTATGTTATATTTTCTAAGCAAATTTCCCATAATATCAACCACAACTTGTGCTTTTTAAGTGACTCAAAAAAATTTTCGCCCAAAAAGAGCTTTTTAATGGCTCTTCTGCTCGAGTATACTGGCACTTATCAAAAATTACACACAGCTTTTACTGGAAAGAAAATTCTTACAAATTTACTTGGTCTATAATTTTTGATGCGATAGACCGTTATGTCTTACATTTATGATTGGTATGAAACCCAAGTATAGCTGTTGAGTCTAGTTAAAAAATCAGTAATGTTTTCCTATTAACGTATTTTTACAATTTTTAAATAACCAAATGTATTGTATATGAATATCAAATAGTAATATGAATATAATTCAATAGGAGTCCGTTATTTCAGAATATTATATAACAATGGTAGTAGAAGGTTATGTTGTATGGATATTTTTATTCCCAGGAAACGGAAAATTTAAAATCATATTTCCGATAATAACATTATATAATTTGAAAAAAAAAAGATGGGATAATCAATATTCAATAAGTTACATTAGACTTGCAAAAAAAAAACAAAATTCAATGAAAAAAATGAGAAATATAATGGCCCTACATGAGATGTACTATTTATTCGGTTTTTCTTCCAGGTATTAGTCAAAGATTCTCAAGAAACGGGAATTGAAAAACATGGAAAATTCCGGGAATGACCTACTAAATGGTAGTGAATATTAAACATATAACACTTTACGCAAACATTTCAATTCGACAAGTTAGTCAAATTTTGACATCCTAGAAAACTACTAACCATTATCTATATCTTAGAACATTTTCTATGAAACTACGTGATAGTGACATGACTTTGGAGGATGCTAGTGTGCTGATTAGTAATTCGTATTCTTGAAATCGCCATCTAATGTCGTCGTGTTCCAATTAGGTAGTGAAATAAGAGGAAGACATGCGTAATACTTTTCCACGTATTTTAAAATCCAATTTGCATGCAAGCTCCTTCAGTTATCTCTACTGTAAATCTTATTATAACAACTTTCAAATACTTTCTAAGCCGTGAAGGTAGTCACCGTTTTTAAACAATTATCTTAGCGTATACGATACTGTGAATTGTATAACATAAATATATTATATAATATACGACTCACCATACATGTTATATTCATAATTTCAATGATTAAATTTCCACGTATACAATAATATATCACATAACATCCCAGCCGTGTGATTATAGAATATCTATAACCTTTACCAATTATCATGGGTTGCTATGGGGTCAAAGGATTCAATTCCGTGACTTACCAGTTCAAGGCACAATATACTTCCGATCTACAGAAGATATTAATATTTACTTAAACACAATTAATCATATTCTTTTAACAGAATGTTCCATAAAATTTAATAGCAAGTATTTTCTGTTTGAGAAACTGATTTATTTTTGCGCCATCTTTCAATGTTGATAAAATTGACTCCTTATTACTACCGAAGAATTATTTAAGTTGTTATAGCATCTGATATGATTTTCGTTGTTGTCTGTTTGTTTTATTTATTACTGTCTGTCCTAGATAATGCTTATTCATCCTCTGCCACTGTAAATTAAAAGCGTAGACGTGACAGTGGCTTTAGAACTTGATATTCAAAATATTCATTCAATAAATCCCCCGTGCTTGATTATAAAACATAGACGTGAAAAGATTAATTGCTTGACCTTTTTGCCAATAAATATAATATTTTCATTTTGTGGTATACCACCAAATAGTAATCATGACACTTTTGAATAAATAATAATAACGTATAGAAATATATATTGCACGTACAGTGTAATGTAGCTACACATATTGTGTACTGAGCGAATCAACGAGTCCTAGACATAGCACAAACAAACACTCGCACTCCAGAAATAATCATATTTTTTTTATAATGTATGATTATATTAATCTGAATATATTCAACAATGTGGCTTACAATTTTATTGGAAATTTTACACCAATAAATTTTTATAACATACCCATATACACACATGCTAACACACATATATGAGTCACACACACGTTCGCGCACAGATACACACATCCACATGCATATTTTTTGTAAATACTTACAATCTTTTAAGACTCCTATAACGATTTTTATAAGTTTGGTGAAAGCATAGATGTGTGCAAATAATATACATAATTATACTAGACATTAAAAATTCCTATAAAACTTAAGGAAAAATAATTTAAGTAAATCTAAATTATTTTACTAACTGGTTGAATAATACAGAATTTGAACCTATCCCAGGCCTGGTAATAAACTCTAATAATATACAAGCCGACTGAGATGTTTTACTCGATAGAATTATAAATTTATTATTAAAGTAACATTAAATTTGTATATATAAAGTAACTTTACAGACAAATATTAAACTTATATTATGAATGGTCGACCTTCCGGGAAATTATATATTCAAATAATAATACTCCGAGCAAATTGCTTCGTCAAGTTTGAATGGACCTCTAGTGACCGCGAAATAATGGGTTGAATGGGCAAGCGATGCATCCCCCATGGTATCAAAATCGATTACATTCCCATATAATTTTGCTCCAAATTTCATGGTAGAACATATTACTGCCTAAATGTTGTAATTTTAATACTACAACATTATTATATCCGTATTAACCTTTCTGTTGGTTTATAATAACATTAGTTTAATTTCTTGCAATGATCAGAGACCCTAATTATATTTGCATATCAATGTGGCTACAAATAACGTGCAAATTAAAACTAATTTTACTTATATACCTACAGCTCACCTGCAGTCCAAAATTGTCGATCCAAGACATGTATTGACATATAATTTTTCACAAGAATTGCTTAATAGGCAATGGCACTACCCAATAGGTGTAGTCTTACATTTTTAGATTTTTTTTTTAAATCTGTCATATGTGGGAATTAAATTCGCATTCTTTGGGTGATACCCACACACTAACCTTTACCGAAAAAACAAAACTTATAAGTGTACAGAATTATTTTTTGTCTTCTATATAGCTTTCCACAGTATTAAGAATTGTCTTTTATGGAAAAAACATATTAGCAAATCGGCAAGTTTATTTAAGTACCATTTTTTTAAAGCGGGATTCGAACCGGTACCGAACATCACACACTTAACAACTCTTCCATTTCATTAATGTAATAGAACTGTATTTTAGAATATGTATTCAATCGCTTTTAATAAAGTTCCACCAAGTATATGCTAACTCAATTGATAGTGAGACGTTTAAGGTGATACTTATCAAGGCTTCCATTCAATCGTGGAGTGTAAAACATTTGACAATTCAAATCCAACACAACTTATAAAATTACAAATTTCCATTGTAATTCAATAGTATAGTTATTGCATTAACATATTACACACATCAAAAACCCTGATTCATACTAACGAGTTCATGATTTGTAAAATTGATTTTAAATTAAATTTATATTACAAAG
>JAGVSQ010000681.1:17713-35982 GCA_022683975.1 Rhyacophila evoluta | reverse complement strand
ATTGGGTTTAACCTAGTTAATTATAAAAATAAAATATTCAATCAATTATAAAACATGCTTTTCCGCAAGCAAATGAGTAAAAAGTATTTTTTTTTTTATCAAAAATTATAGTCTCGATTGTCCATATAGTTCTAACATAATTAAAATGATAATATGTGCCTATTAATAGAAGGTAGTAGTCTATATTTTATAATGTCATATTATTTACAAACGTATTTGTATATCTGAATATAAAATATGGAATGTGAATATGTATGCAAGTGGTTGAACGTAAAGATACATGAATTGAACAGTTCAAACTGGTATATAAATGTTTACACACCTATATATATATGCATACAGATTGTATAATCATGCAATGTATTTAGTTAATTTTGCTGAAAAATATTTTACTAAGCAATACACTGAAGAAAATAGCTGCATAACTAATTAACTAATGAACTAACTTGAGTAATTTAACATTGAATTAACTTTAAAAGTTTATATTGGTATTATATCTATATATATATATATATATGTAAAACGTCTTAAAAGATTATTTTTCACTTTATTATTAGTATTACTAATATATAAAAATTATTACATGGTTATAAAATACCTATAATCAAGCATTTAATAAAGTTGTTTTACCAAATAAGATCTGATTCATTTTTCCAAATTAAGTCATGAACAAGTTTTCAAAATGACTTTCATAATGAATTTAATATATCTTTATTTGAGTACACAGTCAAAAAGTTGAGCAACGAAGCGTTTTCGGTAAAAGCACAAATAAGTTTAATTTTCTCTTAATTCCAGAGCTTAAACCTTTTCGCGGCGTTACGCGTCACTGCATAATTTTTACCTTTTTTAGAAGACGCGGTCTTACAGTAAAGTGGTAAGCTTTCAAACACCTGCTGTGTTCATTTTATACATTGTATAATACCAGTGAATGGACTCACAAACATTTATATTATATATTTTCATACGCTACTTAAATACCAATTCGCAATCTCAATAATTTTATTGAATAATTGTATACTTCATTTCTGATAGTAAACCGCTGCTGTGGTAACAAACATACTAGGGTAAACTTGAAATAATAGTCGCACTCTGACATATTTATATATTGTAAACGACAATGTAACTTCATTGTAAGAAATATACCAATTTTAAATATAATGAACAATGAACTCCAGCTTCATTTAAAGATGATGAATATTAATGAGCATTACAGATAATTATTGAACAAACAATGTTGCTACTATCACCTTCTATTATACAATATTATCAAATTTTAATCACATTGCGGAAATCCTTATACTCCACTTTCGGAGTGAATATCTTCACACTGTGTAGATCCATATGCTCCATGTTGGGAACGAACATGGTTTATAAAAAAAAAAAAAAATTATCATTTCAAAATTTCGACGGGAAAGTGATGTAGAATTTTCATTGCGAATATTGGCAATTATCATCCAAAATAAACCGTAATATATTCTGAACAAAAAATATTATATTACATACATTTAGAAACTTTGTTAAAAATATTTATTATACGATATTTTCATTAATATTTGTTTGATTTTAAGATTTAAAACATATTAATAGCTTTCAATGCGATCAACTTTACGCGATTATATAGAAAATTCATGTACGAAAATTCGCAACTGCATTATAAACGTACATTGTTTGGTATAACAGTCTCTGAATCTTGCGGGATGTAGGAAATTTATGTTAAAAAGCTTTGCATATACAGTGTTTTGCAATATATGTATACATAACGCACGTGAAAGGTTTGTCGAGAGTAAATGCGAAAAATGTTTATTCAGGAAATGAGTGTGTCAACCCTCTATAATTGATTTCGAAAAAAATATATTTTTTATTCTGTCACATTATCTCGATTCAACAAATAACGTGTATACGTACATGCTGTGGCAGGTGCGTTGAAAGAACATATTTTTAAATCACGAAGAAAACGTAAATATAACAGTGTGGTTCATTAAATGTCACATGTTAATATGTCACGCAGGAAATCCAACATGTTCATATTACAAACAAACAATAGACAGCAAGCAATGTCAACTTGATAAAGAGCTAATAACATTGTAAAGGAAACAATAGGCCTTGATCCTTTGATGTGCCTGTAAGCGACAATTTCAGTTCGACGTTAATAATCTCGACAATAAATAATTATTGTGTGCACACCCATTATTATTGGTTATTTCGACGGTTTTGTTTGTCTTCTGTAATTACGGATAAGTATTTTCATTACACTGTGTACATATTACTATGAAATATTAATTTTGATTTGTCTTTATTTTATAATATCTCGTTTCCCCCTTTCAAAACAATTGGCTTAAATAGAACGCGTAGCGACATTAATTTAGGTTCGTAAATCATTACGTTTTTGTCGCTTGTTATCAAAACTTTGATTTGAAAAAAATTTCTATTCATTATTTACATAAAAAACTAATTGAAATTCATCATATTTTTATAGCTAACTATTTACATCCAATATGTTTTAAAGCTGGACTTATTTTTTTATTATTTTTATCACATATTATGATATTTTTACCCTGAAAGTTCAATTTTTAATAGTTAAACGATATCATGTGCGTCAAGCAATCCGGTGAATGCGGGCTTGATTTCTACGTCTGCCATATTTTTAAGTCTCCTAAAATGCAGGAGTGGATATCCATTGGTTTGAACAATTCTCGTAAAAAGTCATTTATCAAATCAGCCACTATTGGAGCAAACATATTTATACTACGTGTACGTAGATCCATATGCTCCATGCTTTTGGAGCAAATATGGTTAAAAATACGATTATACTGAAATCATATATTCTTGTTTAAGTTGATTACAGCTGTATTTAAAGATATTTTTGATTTGACCGTTTTTATTTATCGTCGGACATCAAATTGAATATCAAAACATGTAAATGTAAAGTGAGACATTCAAATAATATCTTGTAATATAAATAACGTAAAAAATTTGCCGTGAAAACACCCAAGGAAATCCAGTATTATTTATTATTTGCATTTGTAATTAATAAAGATAAAGAATAATCAAAGAGATGTTTCTAATGAAAAATCTATTTCTATATGACAATTTATCCCCCTTATTCTTTAGTTATACGACTATCATGTTAAATACCTGTTTTTATTTAAAACTAAGAATAATTCAACGCAGTGAAGGAAGGAACGATCACAAATTAATGTAACAATATGCCAGTGGAGTTGATAATCTCTGAGAAAAATAAGCCTTTCAACAGTAACGAAGCGGCACAAAAAGGTAAGGGAATCACCCTCACGCTGAATCAACGAATTGATCGGATATAGTGGAAATAGGTGGTAGAGAAGAAAGTCAAATCATCTAGCAATGATTAGATTTTTCAAATCATTCGTGAGGTATTTTCAGATACTAAGAGAACATATACATCAGTCTTACGAGATATCTTTTATAATATAACCTTTCCGAAAGTTAAAAATATGGATCTTAATAGTGTCAAGATGATCACTCCATAATATTTTTATCGTCAAGGTTTAAGTTTTCAAGAATATTGATTGTCAGATAATTGCTCAAGAGTCAAAGGATTGCACATCTATAGATTTTTTTAAGCAGCAGTTGCGGGAATTGAGCACACAATTTTCCGGCTCCAAAGCACGTACACCAATCTTTTGGTTACCAAAGAGACACACAATATAATTAATGACATCTAGATGTCATCGGTGTTTTTTTACGTTTTGTGATCAAAGCGTTACTGGTTTGAATGTGTCTTAAATAAAAAATTTGAGATTGGGATGGTTAAAAATTTATACTCAAGCTTGCAGTAAAAAAAAAATATTTGAATGTCAACTCTAAAAATTGATCTATAAAACTCTTTATTTTGAAGATGTAAACTCCAAAAATAAAGCATATGGATCTGCAAAACGTGAAAAATCTTGACATTTTTCGTTGAATCATCATTGAATTTCGTTGCTACTCAACTGCTCAACTTTTGAACATCTTGTATATTTTCAAAGTTGATAAATCCTTAACAGCTATATGATTTCACATTTTGAACATCTAGATTAGTATTCCGTAACCCCCGTGCCGCGGGACAATAGTGTGCCGCGAGACGATGCTGGGTGTGCCGTGGCGTATTTCTCCGTTATCAGAATAATATAAAGTTTTTTCATCATCTTCTTTTTAATGTGGTGTGCAGCAAAATTTAAAAAAAAAAGAATTCGAGTATGCCGTAAAACATAAAAGGTTACGGAGTACTAATCCAGTTGACCATCTATGTAAACTTCGCTAACTTCATAAGTATTCAAAATCGTATGAAAAGATAATGCAAAATTCACCTCACTTAAAAACCAATAAAACCCCGTATTTGTATCGACATTATAAGCATCTTTTCAGATAAAAAACATAAAATACATGGTAGATGTGAGCCATTAGGGCACGAACAAAATGTCATGTCTGCACCATTTTCAAATTTTATCTACAAACGTTAGTACGCAGGTATAATATTTATCTTTTTAACGGATATTTCATTATATCATGTTTCGTGTACCTATAAAAATCTCATTTCTGTACACTTGAGAACAAAAATGACTCGTTTTTATTGTTTTCGATCACATATTAAATGAATTCTGCTATCAGCAAACAAAATAAAAAAAGGCAGTGGAATGTAATAATTAAACAACTTATTTATTATTACATATTAAATTCTTCTACCTACGGATAATTTTGTAAATTAAAAATGTAATAATATATAGCACAGTCCTCCGTAACATTTTCATTTTACAGCACACTTGACGTTTTTCCAAAATTTACTGGCACACAAAAAGAAAAAAACGAAAGAAGTGCCACTGCTATGACGGCATTTTTCATGTTTTTTTGATATTGGAGAAATTCACCATGGCACAGCTAGCATCGTCTCGCGGCACACTACCATGCCGCGGCACAGTGTTTGAGAAGCATTGATTTAACATGTTTTTTATAACCTTCTTTAGAGCATAAAAAAATATTATGAATCCAAACTCCAAACTAGTTAATATCGTTTATGAAATAAAATATTTCATGAAATTAACCCTCGGATGAATTGTCTATTGTTATTTAAAAACAACTTAACATATGCTTTTTAAAATAAGCGGTGATTGATTATGAAACTGATGTTAAACGTATATTTTCAACAACTAGGCTTACAACCAACCTTCATAAAAAAGAATCTGTCGAGATAACTTTTAACACATATATTCTACATTCTTGGCGGGAATGGTTATTGTTTTTCTACCAAACCATAAATAAATTTTACTTACATACAGTAAAGAAAAAAATCTAATAATCATTACTAGACGTTGATATCTTGGCTTAAAAAAATCAATATATCTTCTACCTTAAAAGTTTTATACGATTTATGATATGACATTTATAAAAAAATAAACTTAGATACTTTTTGCTTAAATAATCAATACATATTGAAAATTAAAATATAAAAATAGATTTAAAATATCAATGCCTTATGATATAAATAATAATGTTGAACTTAATCTCAGCTAAATATACTTTTCTATGAAGGACGAACCTATTCCGATTTCTTTAGAAAACTTTTTTTTAATAAAACCCGTTATTGAAATACGGCTGACAAACGGTATTGGCTAACCTTTGATTTATGTTTGCATTTTCAGATGAATATTGTGTATTTCCGAGCTGAATCGATAGATTCCAGGGTGTAATGAATCATCCCTGAGAGGTTGATTTATTATAAGGAACGTACTTTAAGTATTAGAAATGATAATATTCGACAAGCAATTTAAGATAACAGAAAAATTTTCTTTATCTTGTCAAGTCAAAAGTTTTGATGTTGTCATAATCTGATTTGATAAAATCAGATTTTTAAATGTTGAATTGTCGAATGAACGCAAATTTACAGCATGGCATATTAAACAAAAGAACCAAGGATAAACAGTACGCGATCGAATACTTATAATTGAATGGTTAATTGTTTAAGCTATTACGTATAACATAGTCTTAAAATAAATTATGTATATATAAGCATATAAAGATATAATTGATCGCATTTCAAATATTTCCAAAAATCTACAATTTAATACCAATTTAACCTCAAACCATAATCTTTCCAAAGGGCGAAATAATTATTAACGTGTGAATTAGGTAAGTGCTATCAATGTAAGTTATAGTACGTTTCAAAAATACATCATATTAGATATATTAATATTATTTAAAATATTTATTCTTCATTTAAAAGATATTATTAAATTATATCAAATTAAATTCAACATTTTATTTTCTATTCAAAAAAATATACACACATTCAGTAAATATTAGTATTATAAATGTTACATTATTTATTGTACTATTACTATTTTTATATTATCTGCGTAAGTAAGTCTTTTAAATTATAAATCGTGTAACAAAAATTATATACCATAGCTTAAATTGCAATTAATAAAAAAAAAAAATATTTACTAATAATTCTGCACAAAATCTTACCATAAATATGACCGTTACTTACACGCGTTAAAAGCTAGCTTTTGAGTTTAATGGTGTCAATATTTTTTCTTGATTTTTTTTTTGTATACCAACGCAAAACTAGCAAAATGATTCTGCAATGATAATATGCACATCTCTATGATTAAAATCATATTTTTTTAATTCACTGGACGCATAAATATTTCACAGATACCAATTAAAATTTTTCAAAAACAGTAATAAGTGAAATATTGAGATTAATAACGTATTCATGATTATAAGTTTCTACATTATTTCAACTACGATTCAATATGAAAACTAATCCTTATCCTTCTCAAAGTTACGCTTCAATGCTTCCACCGCAGTTGTTCTCCTTACAATTTACTTAAGGCCGTACTTACTCACCGATTACGCCTGTCATTATAACAGTTTTTAGCTGGCTAATGGTACTTGGGGCTTGTTTTAAGTTGTGCAGCGTCATCAACTGGAGTAGATTATAAGAAACTTTACTTCTTCAGCTTCAACTATGTCATTTTCAAACTTATGTATGACATTATTTGAATACACGGGATGTTATTTTGTTATTTAATTTATCAAATATCTTTATTAGTTTTTTCATAAAAAAAACTTGCTACCATCCACTGAGAAGCAGTAGTTCGTATTATATTACAATCACTGAGTTCAAACCTGTATTCTGTATAATTTGATAATATATTGATGATTATTCACAGCATGTGTATTTGAATTAGATGCAAAAGGATGATCAAACGACTAGAAATCATTATGTATGATTAATCTGGTAGTATGATGAAGTTCTATATGCTTCATCTCGCAGTTGAAATGTTCATTAATATTTACCTGTCCATCAATTAAGCTATGCGTTATATATATAATATGCTACTAAACAATAGCGTAGCTACAAACTCAGCACCCGGGAGCAAGTAAAATCTCTGGTTTAGTTTTTAGCTCTCACGTTAACTAAGAATTTTGTTCGCACCCCAATAATATTTTCCATCTTCTCCCCTCCCATTATTATTGTGCCCAAAACAGCTCCTCCAACTGATCCATGGTAGCTACGCCACTGCTACTCAACCATCAATAACATGTATCTGACCAAATCAACGACGACCACTTTAAGCGAAAAGCGTCAAAGATTTAAGTAAATATTTTTTCTTTTATATTCACGTGACTTCTCAATCTTTGCATTAAAAAAGCTGTATACTGTAAATATGAAAGTTTTAAATTATGATATGGCTTAGTTTGACATTATAATATTACATTGAACTTTACTTCTGCGGCCGACAGTGAAACGCACGTTTTTAATACTGGAGATTGCGGATTCCACGAAAATCTTTTGTGAAATTATTCAATGACATGATATTAATGATTTGGGCAATTGACTGATTTAATACATAAAACATATTACTGATTAATTCTTATTTCAATCTGTCGTAATAAATTTTTACTTATCATTGATTTCCATATATTCGAAATTCCGGGCCAACATATGGCGTATGAGATATATTTAATTGAACATATAATTTATTTAAATTGACGCTTTATACGACGATGAATTGGTATTTATAAAATATCTATGATTTATATTATAATATATCACAATAAATAGATGATTTTTTGGAAAATCTTTTTAAATTTCACCCCAGACACTTGATATTCTTAAACATATAAGAGTATTCAAACATACGCATAATAAATAGTCACAAACTCGAATGCCTTTGAGTGTTAACTATTCCCTGTACGATATTTCGCAGTAAAGTTTGGCAGTTTCTAGTTTTAATGGTACAACATGTGCCCACGCAAACATGTTTGCAGATAATTATTTTGATATTTGTTTGAAACTACATTTTGGGAACGGAATCCCATTATATAGTAAAGACAGTTTGAAATTTGACGATAATACTATAAGCTTTTGTTTTACGATGCTTCCAAATGCTGTATGAGGGATAATATAGCAAAATTTTCTCAATTCACAAAAGCTGTGTAGACTTAAAGTAATTTAAGCTGTCTTTACGATTTGAATATGTTCATTAAAATTTAATATATTAAGTCGATATTAAAATTTTCATAGTTAATTAAATCTATGATTTTAATTTTAAATTTCTTGACAGCAAAATAAGGACAATAACTAAAACTATTAAATGGCAGTCTACATATAAAATTATGTTTATTATTTATTATTTGGCATTATTTTTTTTGTTTTTTCATTTATGTCCATGTATTAGGCCATATCATGCATAAAATCTTTCTCATTTTATCCACCCATATGTCTATCTGGTTTTGTTTCCCTATTGTATGTATTTTATTGAGCCATTACAATTCTACAATTATTATGTGCGCCAAAGTGAAAAGTCGTTTTTCAAATGGTCATTTTAGTAAAATGAGTAACGTTTGAAGATTGTATTTCACGTTCACTGAAATATACGTATTTTTACTCCACAAAAAGACACTTCCTTGTTTCTTATAAAGTAACATGCATTTTTAAAAAGATAACAATCTTGCAGAACAACTAATTTGAATATCGAATCGATTAAAATGCTCCAAAGTTAGATAACTTTCAAGAAACGGTAGAAGATATTCAGAACATTTGATAGGCATCGTTCAATCTACTTAACCACTTAAAAAACTTAAAGTAAATATTAATTATATGTTAAAATTTTACCAAACGGACAAATAGGAGAAATACAATACATTTTTAAATGGTTTTATAAATAAATAATAAAAATAAAATAAATCATTCGGTTTTTAATAGTTGATTGGATTGAATATTTGTTGATTGAGATATTTTTGAATCAATTAACACTTTATAGTAAATAGTATATTAAACTTATACAATATCTTATCTCATCATATCATATGATATATGATATATGATCGTCATAAAAAACTTTTGAGTACTTTTGTTTCTTTAAAATTAAACACAAGACGTATTTCATATAAATTTGCTCTATGAAGAATTTCGTTAAACCAGTGTTTTTGTAACAAAAAAACAAGGAGGATGAAATTAACGAAAAAAACTGTTGTAAGCATACAGTAATCAAATTAAGTAAAACATAAATTTACTGCTAAGCCGTGTAACAGTACTGCAAAGTTTTTGATCGTCCTACCGAGAGCCTGGAATAAATTTCCCATTCTCTTACCTTAACTTTAAAAACACCTTTTTTTTCTTAAAAAAATATTTTTATGGCCACTGTAAAAAAGAGAACCTCGTAAATTGCGCCGCCGTCTTTGGTGAAGACCCTTTCTTGAAAAAGCTATTTCAACTTTTATTGCATTCTTGACATACATCTTTTTTATTATTAAACAGTTTCTTAATTTAATTTTCTAGACACTGGGTATGGATATGAAATCAATATTTGATATTACAAACTTTTTGAAAAAATTAATAAATTATCCTATTATAAAGATATTTGCAACAACTGTATAACTTTTACTTATCTTTTGCATAATCACAACCACGTATTCATATTATAAGGAATTAAATCACAAGTTAGTAATTGTGTAGTTAGTTTTGATAAGGTTACTTTATAAAATTTATTGTAATTAATTTTTATTCACTTATATACTGATTTAGTCGTTAAATTATTAGTGATATAAAAATAGTAGATGAAACAATTTTTCCATAATATCAAATCTACAATATTTTGTAAATATTTTTTTTTTCATACCATGTTTGCTCTCAACGTGGAGCAGATCCATTCATCAAATCATTTATAATATCCTTGATTTCATTTAATTTTTCACTCCCAAAGTGGAGTATATGGATGTCCATAATGTGAAAATGTCTTGACAGATTATTTTTCACGAGAATTCTTTGTTAGACAATTACTCAGCCCAATGGGCATCCAGTCCTGCATTTTCGCATTTTTTAAATCCAACAGACGGGGATTCGTGCCCTCATTCTCCGGATTGCTAGGCGCGCACACTACCAACTACGATACCGGGGAGACTATTTATAAATATAAGTTTCATCATTTATACATATCTTGATCTTTTTTAAATTTTCAAAGAGTTTATCACCAAAAGATATTGGTTACATGTTTTAATATAAAGTATAAAAAACGGTTAAATATTTTTCTTATCCAAAAATATAATATAATAAGAATAGCCTGTATATTTAGTCAACAAACAGAATTTAAACAGGAAGCCTGAATTCTAAGTTCACAGCGTTGTCAAATAAATCATAGTGGCTGAAAATATAAAAAAAATCTTTTTGTTGATACATAAAAATACACAAAATAAAAACTGCCTTAAAATATTACACAATAAATTATACTCATAAATACTATGAATCCGTTTACATCACCAAACTCAATAAATATATACAGTACTTTACGATATAATAACGTAACAGGAATATGTTATACATGCGTGAACAAATCGTTAAATAATTCATTTTATATGTGGGGAAGTATAATATTTGTACCAATATATCAAAAGCTGGCATTGTATCTTATATGAAAACCATTTCTCAATTATACCCTTAATTACTGCAAAAGCTACACTTGTTAATTTATTGTAAATTAATGCTTTTACACTTCTTTTTGCAATATATTACATAAAAGCTGTTATATTACGGTGTTTATTATTTTTAATTAAAAATATTACAGTGGTCCATAGTCTGAATAAATATACATTTGTAAAAGAGCTTCATTTACTCTGAAATTCTAATAATAAAAAAAACACTTTATCTCTAATATTTATGGATTATTACATCAAGATATTATTGTTTTCAATTTGTCGATTGCTCAATTTAGACTCTTGTTTTGTTTTTAATTGTAGTACATATTTTATTTGAAATATATGAGCAATTCATATCGTCACTGAGGGAATATTTGAATCCCTATATGAAAGGTAATCTGCAATTTCCCCCAAGAAATTGGTATACGAGCCTAGAAACTCTCACATGCGGATTTAGTTCTGATAAAGGTGGAAATAAATCAGTCCCTAAGACCACACGTGAATGAAAGTACTAGTAGAAACCGTGTAGCGGATTTTCCTACTGGCTCAAATGACAATGCATACACATTAAGTCAGTTAAATTATCTGGAGTCCTTGCCATTATCATAATCCTTTCCATATAATGTTAAGGTTATTAATATCTTAATGGCTTCATATAATATAACGCCTAGTGTTGAGGCATTAACAATGGAATAATTTGAATAGATTACATAATGAAAACAATGCTTTTTTTATTTCTAACATATCTTTAAAAATATTTCTACAGTATTAACTAGAATAATAATAACGCACACTCTAGTGCACGCCAACCGAGGTCTTAGGAAGCTGCTCCTGGGACACTTCTGGCACTTTTGAAGAGCGCCTCACGTTCGTTACGCCACGGTATACGCCCGCATACCGGGTGTGGAGACGTGGTGGGTGGTGAAGGGGAAAGCAAGTATTTATATACATATTTTGCTTGTGAAATTATTGCTAATTATTTTCATCTTCATTTTTTTTTAAATCACAATCAAAAATGTAGTGTTATTTTATATTTTATAATACTTGACACTAATTAAATATTATACTACGCTTTAATACTGTCAATATTAAATGTTTAATAACAATTGAAAAAATAATAAAACTTTCATTATATAATTATAGAAAAATTACATAATTTTCAAAATGTACAAAAAATATATTAAAAATATTTTAGACGTTATAAGCTTATAGTTTAATATATTTTTTGTACGAATACAACTATAAGATGTTAAATAATTGGATTCCCATCCATCTCAGATTTAAATTATTTTCTCTTTATGCACATTGTACGAAAGAATTTAAATCTCACTCAAGGCGTTTCTTAGTAATGTTAATATAACATAATAATATGATAAATCGATTATTTTTTTGATACCATGAGCTAATTTTTTAACCATGTCCGCTTCAAACGTAGAATATATCGATCTACAGGGTGCAAAAATATTTACTCTGAAAGTGAATTATATGGATCTCCGCAGTATGAAGACGTGTTTTGACAGATTATTTTTTACGAGAATTGATTGTCAGATAATTGCACAGCGCAATGAGCTCCATTTCTAAATTTTCAGATTTTAAAAATTCCGCAGATAACAAAATCCGCATTCCCTTGATACAAGGTGCGCATACTAACCTCTAAGATATTGGATAGATCTTAAAGTGGTATAATATATTTTTAATTCAACACTATTTTAAATGTACACACATCTGAATGAATCGTTGTTTGTGACGCAGATTTTAAATGTACACATACGTAAGAATGTATTAGTCTTAAGAGGGTAGTTGGATACCAGAATTTTGCAATACGCTTTAAATATACTAAAATATAAAAATTCGGTCAAAAATAACTATCTACAAATTTATAATATTTTGTTACAAAAATTTTCGTTATAAATAATACCTTTCCTTAACAATTGATAAAACTCTATCACAAACATATAATGTTATAATATAAAGATGTTTGTGAAGGTATGTCAAGATAATTAAATTTGTTCTTTAGGAAAAATATTTTTTATATAATACTAATTTTTGATCGGTCTCTCTTGGAAAAGTTTTCGACTTTTGGCAAAAATTACGGCGAATAATCCATTTGAGAAACGATATATCATAATTTTTGCGAAAACCAGGCGAACAGAGATAAGTCAAGATATCTCTTATTCATAGAACTATGTTGATGATAAATCAACAAATGTGACATATTATTTATATATCTTAAGAAGACATCGTTCATTATAAATGATGCCTCAGATTGAAGTTGTTTGATATTGGAATTAATACAGCGAAGGTTCTTCTTTTGGTTCGATACTGTTATTTGTTATCTCCATGTCAATCGTGATTTTACGACTTATTTTTGGTATATCACGTAGAAAAGGCATTTGATATGTAATTGAGTTCTCATAGGATATTTCATGATGAAACGTGTTTCTTTTGTAAAATTGATTACTTTAAATATATCGTCTTTCTTAAGAAAACAGTCATCAACTTTTCGGAGATAATTGGATTTGAAGGTTATTTTGTGTACCAAAATCAAGAAATTTAATGACTTTTCTTACTAGCCATATATTGCAGCAAGCCATAATTATAAAATATGCATATTCGACATATTAGTTCATTTTGACAAAAGTTAAACAAAGCATAGATTTTGGAAAAAAATGTTAATTAATGACTCTTTCCTTAAAAATGACAATATATATTTATAATATGTAGCATATCTACATTATGAAGACACTCACTCCAAATGTGGAAGATGTGGATCTTTACAATGTGAAAAAATATCCTGACAGCTTAATATAAATAATATAATAACAATTCAATAAATATATAATTGAAAATATATTTAAATGCGTGTATTAATAATATTTAATTAGTCTCTATCATAAATAATTTTCTTTGATACTTACTCATTTTTCATATTATAGAAAACCTTATATATGAAATTACTTATATGCTACCATCAAAGTAAACAATGAACTACTAAATAAATAATATAATGTATTCGATTGATTCATTTTTCATCTCCTTTTTTGGTTGGAGCGGTCTGGTTACTATGGATTCCACTATAAAAGAATATGCACAAGAAAGAAAAGGAAAGATTGACTAGTGTATGAAGAAGAGCACAACAATCTCAATATGTTTTGAGAGAATCCTGATAATTTTGAAAAAAATAGTTACAACATGAACAATATTTTTTTATATACATATTTATACAAGTATATCTTACGTAGAAAGATAAGTATGCATTTAGCATAAATAAAAAATAGTATATCCTTAAAACTTGGTATGAAAGAGTATCCATTAAGCCTTTTGATTACTACCGTCATGTTCAAAAATAATACGCATCATCTTTTTAGCAGAAACACGCTCAAACCATTAGAGCGTCCACTGAAGAAAATAAAACCATTACTTACAAAGCTACGAAATCTCTCCATACAGATATTTTCAGTTTGAATAAAATAAAAAATGAGCTTATATCACGGATAAAATTTATATTTTTACTTTAATTAATTAAGATAGCTATTATCTTACTTAACTTATTAATTAATTGAACTAAAAAATAAAAAGACATACTTATATTCAGAATATCTATCTCCTTTTATTTTATTAAGTACATTTTAAAATTTAGTTATGAATACTTTGGAATATGCAAAAGATGCTCGTTAAAAGTTTAACTTGTACTGTTCATATAAAGATATTGCAGCGTATTGTATACAATTTAATAATTCGATGTCTCTTGTTGCAACTATGTACCGATTTAAATAGAATAAATTAAAATATTTCATCTTTACAGTGCGAATTTAAACAAAAAACGATAATAAGATTGAATATATTAATATTTTGTCAATTTATATCAAATCTTTGCTTTAGAATTGGTTTGTCGAACAGACCAACCGTCAAATATTCAGAATATTAAAAAAAAGTCTCCTTCAAATAAATACAGGCAAATAGTGAATTTGAGATATTTTTTTATAACCATATGATTGGTGTATCTATCTAATTAATTGAAACACGTTTTGTTTTTCAAATTGCGCACTGTGGATAGTTAATAAACCAATCCTTAAGCAACAAAATGTCATTCTTAATCTCATGATTGTATAAAACTTACTCATGATGACGTCATAGTATTCCCCTTACTCGCACCTTGTTCAATGAGGCGCGAACCGGCAGTAATAATTTGTAAATCAGAACAAAAGTTGCCCGCGACTCGGACGGGCGTACATCCACTCAGCTTCACTTATTGTTAATTATAAAAATTAATTCGTAATTTTGATTCAGCTTCCTTAAAATACATTTGGATTCTTCGCTATAAACTCTTCGTTGTTAAAGGAAAGAGAAGGAACATCAATCACGCTCGCATTATTTTCACTTCCTTCTTATTAAACATCTTTTATAAATATACATCCCGAAGATCCTGAGAATCGAAAGCTTGCGGGCGACATTTTTACTCGATATTCATTCTAGTTTTTAATTATTCATAGTAAGGTTTCCTTGAAATCATGTCGTGGATTATTACTATTACCGCTTTGCGTTAAAATACTTTGCAATTATTTTTTTTTAATTTAAGAACAGATCCAAGTTAAATATGTGATAATATTTTATGATTTGTTTTAATTTTTATGTCAAGATATCAAAACAAATATAGAATTATCTCCCTTTTTCCAATTAGAACTAAAGTTAATTAGATTACAAAGAAGGGCAATACTCACTGAGCTAATTAAATTACAAATTTGAAATGAATTTGTTGTGGGAAAACAGGTGGAAGCAGAGTCCACTAATGTGATTGCTTAGTTAACAAAGTTTGTTAATTTACACTTTAAAGTACGATGAAAATTCTCATGTCTCGTTGATATATTTAACTTTATTATTTTTAAATGAAATAGCATTTTCTTCGTATTGATATTTACGATAAATTCAAGTAGAAAGTATTATATAATGAACGGAGGTGAAAATACTTCAAGCGCAATAAAATCCTTTGTGTTGAGTTTCATGATCATAAAATTCAGGAAAAGGTTTTTACTAAAATGCTGAAAGTTTATTTTTATGTTGCACTATTAAAATCTTCGCAAAATAAAGTACAACAAAGTTTTTCTTACCTAATCGGTCGCTTATTTGGGTAACTCAAAGCTTCTGTACTTAAAATTTAAAAAAAAATAGTAATAAAATGGAGTAAGCAGCTTTTTTAGTTATCGTCGATAAAACTTACGTATTACAACCAAAACACATGCATAAGTAAATGATTCACGCATACAATAAAAAAATATATTGATATTTATAGGTATAAATTTATAATGTATATTAGTCTGACAAATTTATTTTAATCGATACGAAATTAAAGTGTATTACAATAAAAGCTTTATGATATTTTTTTACCTATATCAATTTCATACTTTTTGATTTTTAAATTATAGCGAATTATTTGTAAAAACATCTAATTTATCTCTGGAATAGCCACAGCTGCTTTATTTAATAAAGTCTAAAACTTTAAATAAAATTTTATATATAATGCCATATAACTACTGCTCATTTTTGTTAGCTATACCAAGGTTATTAAAACTCAAGTGTTAGTATATACAGTAAATATACATTTGTTTGACTCCGTTGTCATTTGTTCTATGTAATTAAGCATAATCTCAACAAAGCAACCTTAAAACGTCACACATGTTTATTTATTAAACCAAATTCTACACATTTAGACTGTAAAACAAATCGAATAAATCAAATTGCAATCTCGTTTATAGTGAGCCATACTTTTTATTATTACATCGTTGTCTGATTGAGCGAAAGCGTATGTAGTTATTTTCGTTGTGTGTTGGCTAGTTTTATTGCCGCCCAGATTTATTATCGAGAAATTGCGAGTTGTGCGTACGTGTTATAGAAATCTATGAACCAGGGTCTGTATTCTCAACAATTTGCCCCACAATAAAAAAATATTTACCATAATAACTAGCGGATAGTTGCTAGTATATGCATATTATTATCAAAAGTGACATTTCCCACTTTTCTGACACACTGTGCAGTGTGGTTGTTGGCCAAATTTATAACTAAAAAGTCGAGAAACGTTTGCTCAAAAATTTTATAAAAAGTAGTACATCGTCGACAAATTTTCATTTGTTATAAGAATTTTTGCACTAACGGATTTAAATTATACTTAACGAGATTAATTAAAGCACATTAAACTGATTAATGTGAAAAATACATACAAAAACTCAAACACAATTTTTTTTCAATATCAATTGGATAAATCTTAGATAATCATAAGTAACTTTTGTAACAATGATGACAATTGCTATAGTATGCCAAAAGATGAAAATATTTTGGATGATATATTTTATCCCGATAGCGTATAGGTTAGAATGCGCGCTTCTCATCTGCGGAATTCGGGCTCGATTCTCACATCAGGACATATTGTCACATTGCGGAGATTCATACATTCCACTTTCAGAGCGGATATGCTAAATATACATTTTTTTTATTGAAGAAATATGTTCATTAAAAGTAATTGAGCTTACTGGATTGCTAAAGAAACACGTGATGTTGATCGATTAATTTAACGCTGCAAACGTTTTTACGCTGCCGAATTTATATTCTAGTATCAAACATATATAATCGATTTATGTTATTTTATATAAATTTCATGCAGCTCGAAAAGTAAAAAAGTATTTTACTTTAAGCGATTATTAATTATATATTCATTTACAAATTATTACTTAACGATAAATGAATATTTCAATGGTACACCCATTATTTTGCTGTGATACTAAAAAAAATATCGAAATGTAGTAAGCATAATAGAGTTTTGAAAATAAAGTCCCTAACGGTCTTTCTCTCATTTCCTACTTCAATTAGAATAATAAATATACGTCCTATAGTCAACGTTTTTTCTTTTCTTTTCTAAAGAGTAATTTGTAAACAGTAATAACTTTCGCGATACCTAACCAAGAAAAATATCACGCGTCATCTTATGAATTATTTTTGGTTTTATAATAATATATTAGCTTATGTGACAGTATTTTTTGTGACCTTTTGTGAATTTCGGTGTGTATATTATTTATATTTTCCATTATCTACAATGTTATAAAGTGGAGTTTGATAGTATTTCTTCATATATTTTTAAAACAAGCCAGACCACTATATCATTTTGACAATGTTTATACACATATCGAATCATTTTTCATCTTGAGTTTTCGTTCTCGACAATAAACGAGAGTAGTAGAAATATTATGTTGAGTATATTTATCCAATGTAATAAAAAGTATGCTGGACAACGCTATTCAAATTATTGAAAATATAATGTTTTCGAATGATTTTATTTATTG
>JAGVSQ010000681.1:4679-17703 GCA_022683975.1 Rhyacophila evoluta | reverse complement strand
GATGAAGATATTTTTCACTTTAAATGAATTGTAATTTTTGACCCCAGACTGCATTTAAGTATCTTCAGGATGTATTGTATGAATAATGCATAATTGTATAATACATTAACTACAGGTATTTATTAATACATCTACATGTGCATATAATTTTAAAATACTAAAAGAAGAAATATGTAACGCACTAAATGATAAGTATGGAAGTTTAAAACGTGTTTTAGCTTGGAACTAATTATCATATGTTAAATTTATTACAATCAATTATAATGGATAGAGATTTTTTCGGAAAAAAACACTTCAAAAAATGATTGAACTGTTTACTGACTGCCTTTTTTATAATGATTTTTTATTGTGAAAGTATTTTTATCATCTAATTTATTTCCATTCTTGTTTTTTCTATACCGTTATCGTTCGCGTGATTTTTAATACCGCTACAGAATACACCGAAAAATATTAAAAAAAAACAAAAAAAACATGCAGACGTATTTTCAGGCAAACTTCTCATCTGAAAAAATACATTTTTTATTTCCTATATACGAAACGTCGATAGTACTTTAGTTTTTTTTCTTCAATTCAGTTTTCTACCTTAACACGCTTTTGCTAAAAAAATTTAACGTTTTTCCGGTTAAATAAAACAAAAAATCTCTTTCAGATTCTCATAAGATTGACGGAAATTGAAATTTTACTGTAGCATTTTTATTGAATATTATATCTGAACAAATTTTCAATCATATTTTTGAAAATTTGCTCACTTTACCGTGTCAAATATTATATAGAGCCTTAGCTTTGTAATAATTCATCGTACTATAATCAATTATTCATATCACTAGCCATATAAACTGCATATTAATGTATAATTGAATAGCAGTTTGAATTAAAATTCACTATTTGCATGATTTATATATTATTCTATGAAATGATGAGAATACATCGTTTTAATTATTAGTTAATCGCAATTGTACACAGTCCCAGTGATTATATTTGAGTAAATATCTTAAAGTATTTACTATGCTTAACTGTTTTTAAAAGGGAAAATTTTTACTCATATCTCAAAAAAATCGTCTAAAATCTAATATCAAAACTAATCACTTGCCTGGAAAAGGCACTTTGTTCATTTCGAAGTTTCATGTTCAAGTCTTGCAGCTAAGTGGAGATGTTTTTTGATGAAAACTATGATAGCCGATAGTCTTCACCTCTTGCAAAAAAACGATTTTATGTTTCTAAATATTAATGATCTAATATGGAGACATATATACTCTTTTATATTCCAATTTAACTGTATCTATAATATATTATTTGAACAACAAAATATATTTGAACACCACCTCTAAATAAATACAAAATTCAAGATATTGAACACTATAATAAAAAAAGTTTACGAGAAAAGAAGAAAGATGGGATAAACTATGAAGAAGTTGTAGGATTCGTTTAAAATACGTATGCTTTTTAAAGATATATTGATCCTCTTTGCAAAAACATGCAGAATATTTTGACATTGATAAATCGGTGTTCTCTTACAAGAAAGAATAATATATTACGCATCAATGGAAACGTTCATTTTACTGTGGGAAAATATAAGCTGATAAAAGAGTTTAGAGAACTAGGTACCACTCAATCAATATCTTTGAGATTTTTTGGATAAAATAATGATGTTTTAATGCGACGTTTAAATCTAGTATTTGATTATGACTTTTAAAGTGACTTGTAAGAAATATGAATAAATTTGCACATTTTCATTGCAAATAAGAATTTAAAATTTATTTACTTAATCTTATAGATAGACAAGATTTTTTTTAATTGATCTTATAAAAGTTTTTTGAATGTGGAAAGTAAAGATGGTGTTATACAGTATAAGCTTATATCGAGCATTTGTTGAAAGACGACAATCTTTTGCTCCATAATATATAGAAACGAATAACGCAAGAAGAGCCCTTTGGCTCTAAGTTATACGTGACTAGGCCGAAATTTGGCAAGTGAAGAAACTTTACGGGCGACAATGAATGGAAGCTTTCGTTACAGTAATATTTCTGACTTGACAAGTTAAATAAAAGAAGAAAATTTAACGAAAACATGAAAAAAATATACATTGTTTGACAGTAATAGTCAAATTTTTAGCAGTTCAAAATACATTTCATATTAATTTCAATGTCATTAATACGTCTCTCTTAATAGACTTGTTTTTTAGTATAAAGTCGAGTTCAAATATCTGATGCTGGTGATGTTTTGAAATGTATTTTTTGAAAGAAAAAAGCATAGAGAGGAACACCTTTTAACATAAAAACAGTTTCACAACTTGTACTCAGACAAAAAAGAGAAAAAATATTTCATTTTTATTTGTAATCATTTTTTTATTAGACTATGCGTTTCTTGAATGTCACATCGCATTTACGTGCGCATCTTTTGTTCCCTACCTCTTTTCTTTATGTTACAAAAATCATATTAAAGAATTTAATAGTAGAACCCGTAATATCGTATTAGTATGACATAAAGTAAACAAGAGAATTGTAAAATAATGTTGAATAAGCAAAAATGTATTAATGAAAATACACAAAATTAATAGTGTTTGAAGCTTAACCGATAGATCACGTTTCATGACTTAATAAAATATCCGATAAAAATTTACCAGGTTGTAAGATGTTTTACGTATCATCTAGATTAGATCTAGATGACTTACTCCACCGTTTTTTTATTCATTTAAATTTGCGGTATATAATGTTCAATTGCCGTTAAAGGTTTGACAATAAGAGGTTTTATGAACGTTGAATAAATGTAAAAACAACACAAATCATTGTTGATTGTTTACATTAGTACAATAAATCATAGAAAAATCATTAAAAAACAAATACATAATAATACAAATATATAAACAAATTTATATTAACAAACGTAAGGTTTTATAATGAATTACGCTGCATAAATGTAAAAAATTTACTCGTCCGTTTTAAAAGACATAAACTACGCCAAAAAACTGAGTAAAATTACAAAAGCACGTAAAGTTGCAATTTGTATCAAGTAGTTGAAATTTTAACGAGTTTTATGCTTCAGTCGGTAGATGTATAGAAAATAGACAATTTCAAAGTGCATTAACTTTTCATAAAAACAAAATCGAAATTCAAGTCATAGTATTTTTTTTGTATTAATTTGCTTCAAATAATTTAGAAGTCAAAAAAATATACCCTGTTTTGAAAGGTCTTCTGCCGACATAAGACGGTTAAATTATAATATTTTTTTAGATCAAGTAAAGACTTTATGTATAATTGTAATTATTATCAATATGTTATTATTAAAGCATCTATGTCTAGGTGTTCCGCGATTAAAGTATCATATATGTTATTTTTTTAATTTTCTCCACGCTAAGTCGTAAACTTGAAAGGTGGTTTTAGTAAAAAGGAAAACTCTCAGGCGAAAAACCGCAATCTAGTTTTTTATGTACGTTTTCTTGTTCTTAATTTAAGATGAAGCTCTGCTTTCACTTTTACGGTTTTCTTTCAATGTGACGCTTATCTGAAATAATTCTCCATGCAATTCATCCAAGACGAGACTTTATCAGATTCAGATGGTTAGTGCTACAGTTTTACATTATCTTAATGTTTCAGTTGATTTCTTTTGTCATCTTGAAAACACATCGATTGTAATTCACTATCTTTTAAATTTATTATTGAATGATTTATTTGAAATTTACTCCACTTATTTATACTGTACAAATGATCTAATTTTATAAATTTAATATTAAAGTATACAAATTTCTAGAATGTAAAAAAATTTTTTGTAAGATTATTTTATTCAAATGAATCCTCTCTCTAATTATTTTTAAAATTAAAAATATAATTTAAAAATCAATATATTTGCCAATGAGTTATAGGAAAAAATTTGTCAAAATACATGACTATATTGCAAATATTTACATGGTCCATATAAATTTAAGGAGACGGCACTAAAAAAATCAATAATAGTCTATTATGTAGGGTATTTTGAAATGAACTAACATTTAAAATTCACAGCCGTTTTTATGAAAAACCAGAACACATATTGTTTTGAAAAAAAATCGTTAAAAATCACTAAAAGTGGTGAAAACTTTGCGGAGAAAATTTGGCGGCGGGTTTTAAATATTTTTTTTATTTTGGGACACTATTGAAAAATATTAGAATCAAAAAGTGTCAGGAAGTCATTATGTTCATAAATAGTGACCTGTATGACCATGAAAAAATTCCATAGTAAATAATAATTGTACAATATCTTCGGCCTTAAGATACCACTTAACAATACAAGGTAAGTTATATGAGTTTTGAACCTTCGACCTATATTCAACTTTACTCGAGGGGATATGTTGGACTACCCGCCTGTCTCAAAGATCGCTTCAAGCAAGATAGATTGGGTGGAAGATTTTCATCTTTCATCTGGGGCATCAATCTACGAGGCTCGGTCGATTTTACTCACCCATTGTGGCTCGAGTGACGCTGAGCCGAAAAATTGAAAAGAGAATCCATTGGGATTTTCCATAAAATTGATGGTTTCTAGGTAATCATTTTTATGCGTCATTGAAAGTAAAACATCCTGATTAACTGAAATAAATTGCTTGATAAAAAAATCTCAGTCTACCATACATATTTCATTCGATAAGTTTAATATATTGGTTTTTTAACTCAATAAACTAATTGATTAGTAAAACATTGATGTAAACACATTAATAATAATATAATGTTGCTATAAGTATTTGGAATTTTATAAAAAAAAGAACCCTTTCCATTATATATATAAACATACTTTCTGGAAGTTCAATTTAATTTACTTATAAATTAAGTGTTCAAAATTAGCAAATCTATTTCTTTCATATATAATATAATAATTGTATTGTTTTAAATTATTATTTTTTATGTTAAGGATGTTTTTTTAAAGCTGTGTTATAGCAAAAATATATTTTCATAAAATATTTACAGCTTTACAACATATTAAACTAGTAGTCATGTAAACAATAGACACTTCCTAATTTCTTCACGTTTATTATATCGTAGCTAACCAGTTATTCAATATTATATTGTACGTATACAAAAAATTCATTTTGCTATCATTAGAAACCTTTTTTTCTTATTTATTGTTTTTAGAAAAATATATTTTGACACAATATGGTAGGTATTGGTCTATCAGTGTGCTTTTTATTGTTTTCCGATAACAATATCTCGATGTAATTCTATACTTTATATTGAATAAAAGGAAAGTTCCATTCTTTGAAGTATATATAAATATACTAAATAACTATGCATGATTTAAAGTTTTCGTTATAATATTCAAGCGGAAATTCTTTGTCTTTACTAGTTTTTTAATTGAAAAAAATCAAACATCCATAAAATTTGCGTCACCATAAAATCAATAAAAAAAAATTATTGCCCATGTGCGGATATTTTATTGATTAAAAGTTGGAATTTACACTGGAAAACGTATACTGATGAAAACAAATAGTCTAAACTCGTCTGTGCTGGGTTTATCACAATACTTTGTGCGTCAGGGGAGGAAGGAAATTGGCTATTGTTTCCCATTTGAAAGTTATTGTCAGCACACTTTACGGTTTTCATTTGAACTCAAACGCTTTGATCATAAATTAACAATCATTGGAAATGTTCGAACAAAAAGACAATACAGCGCAACTTTGAAGTGTAAACTGTTTTTTTTGTTTGTATTATATTGTGGACCTTTGAAAATAATATAGAAATGGTATTTTCTTTAAGATTATTAATTAACTCTCAAGAATTATTGAATGTAGCTATATTTAAAATGTTAGTTCAATGAAAATCATCTTCAAACTGAAATATTACGGATGTGGTCACGTTTATTAAGACTAAACAATACTTAAACATGTTTTAATAGAATGTTCTTTATGATATAATCAACAAAACCAGAATTATGAAAAAAGCTTAATGATATTAATAAAATAATCAAAACTGGGAAAATCTTTATACATGATATATGTGTGTATATATGTTTATATTCTATACTATTTTTAATCTCAATATACGATGGCGAAACATATGGAATATATGATATCTATACGCATGTTAAATATGTATAGTTAGATCACATCACACACAGAGTATTTATTTTTTCTATCATGTTCGATCCCAAATTAGAGCATATGGATCTACACAGTATGAAGATATCCACTCCGAAAGGAGTATATAGTTCTTCGTAATTTGAAGACGTCTTGACAGATTATTTTTCACAAGAATTGTTTGTCAGACAATTACTCAACCCAATGGGCGTCCAGCTCAGTTTTAAGATCCGGCAGATGAGGAATTGAACCCGCGTTCCCCGGACGCTACCGGGGAGACATGATTTACTGAATAGTATTTTAAATATTGTATTAATTAACCAGTACTGACCACAAGTGTTTTAGTCGAGATTCAATTATTCATAGCCGATGCTCGTTCATTAAAGTTAGACTACCAAGTTGACCACTCGTCTGTATTAACAGGAGCTTGGCTATAAGTTGGTTAGTGGCTGGTTTCGAAACGTAATTAGTTTGGATGTGTGGTATGTGTGACTTCCACTCTGCCAGTATGAGGCAATATGTAGTACCTTCGAGTTCCATTTACGCTTCTGAGCTTGACAGGTAAAGCACTGTAAACATAAAGTGTGGTCCGTGCTTAGACAAAATTAGCCACATGCCTTCGTGATATGATAATAGATATTTATTAACAAAAGTGTCAAATTAATAATTGTAACATAACATCCTAATACATCACCTAATGCCCGTGCGCCTATGGAGTACTCCCCATCGGAATGTTCGAATCTTGAACCTGCGTAGAAATATTATTTGACATATTTATATTATGAAACAATATCTGATGGAAGACTGTTAAATTTGAGCCACCATCACGGCTATCTAATTTGAAAGCTATGTGTGTAACATAAAACATCTAAGGCGATGAAAATCATTTTCTATGAACACAGATTTGAAATTTTTCAAAATCGATAATTTCATACATTGATTTTTCACCAAACTTTGATAGCAGTGCATGCAGTATTTTTATTCTATTTCTTTTACCTTCATAACACCTTAAAATTCGTGGCCTGATCTAAGCATTGGGTAATTTATAATTAGACCCGGAACAGTTCCATCAAATGAATTAGATTGTTTCTTGATGCCAAGATCCAAGATACGACTGATTAAGACTAGGTTTGAAGACAAGATGGGTAAATGTAGGGCAAATTTAGTAGTAGGGGATAATAAAATTATAAAAGAATCGAATTTCAAACAAAAATTAGTTACTAGGGTTTGAAATTGGATAGCCAATCACTGTAAAGCGTATTGGTTGAAAATTTACTATAAACATGTCCTGATTTAATCAACATAACGAATGTTTACAGATGGTTTCTACTTGAAGTTACGTCAAATCCTGGCGTATATGTACAGTACATTGTAAATGATATAATATATATACGTCAAAAACAGATATAGCTCTACACTCTTTCTAATTTTCACATGAGGGTCCAAAATTTTAATTCACAGTGAATTCAACAGAATTTTAAATATAATTTTGAGTTGCGTAGTGACATTAAAAGGTACTCACTCTACCAGCGTTTCACGAAACAACAGGAAGGGACTTATTCAGACATGCCATAATCAATAATAATATAAAACAATGATAACTAAAAAACATTTTTTTTAGTGTATAATTTTTTAATCTATTATTTTCTTATCATTTTTGATTATCGATTTACATTAATTTTTGTTCTATGTTATTTGATTATAATAAACGTGGACAGATAAATAAAAAATATACTTTACATTGTAAATCTCTGATTTGTTCGTTTTATTAATCAATTGTCATAACAGAAATATCAACAATATATAATCGACTGTGGATAGGAAAAAGGACGTAACCCACACATAACACATTTTACAGGAGGCACAAAAAACGTTTATTTAATGATTTTGAGTTAAAGTCAAAACATTACATAGGCACAATCTTGAAGTGTGTGACGATTAAAACGGTTTTTTATTTGGTTAATGTGTTAAAAAAAATACAATTGATTGGATGAAAGATCTTTTTCCTAATACCGAATTTCACAGTGCACTCCTTTTTTCAGATTTAAAAGCCACAAGGTCGGCATTGGCAGCTGAAATCGTTCTAATAGAATGTGTATTAAGCTGTATACATCCTGATTATCGAATAAATGCTATTTTAAAAAATTGAGGGCTACGTCTTCTTTCCTTTCCACAGTTGATATTATTTCAACCCTTCTTTCCAAAACAAATTTCTTAACCCTTGACTAAAATACCTTTAGTAAGTCACGATTTTCTTTGATTTGATAATCGTCATTAGATTTTAAACTACTTCTAAATAAAATCTCTACACTTTCATAAAAATATCTTTGGTATTTTTGTCGTATTTATTTTTAAAAATCATTTCAAGATGCCTTTAATTATACATACAAATAATCTCCATAACATGCCATTAAAACATATCCGTAATACTTATGTCATTTTTACCATACAGCAAATACGATTCATACATTAAACCGTTATTCATATTGTGTATTTAAATCATATCCCGAGATTTAAGTCTAACTAATAATTTACCATGATAATTTTTGCACTAACAAGGTCAATGTATCTTGTATTATAAATTTTATCTATACAACAAATAGCCTCGATTTTTGAAACAATTTAAAATAAATGATACTATTTTACAAATATATATAGGGTGTATTTCATAAAACTTACAAAGACTTCTCTTTAAAAGTTTTCTTCTTTTATATTATTTAATCGAAATACTTTTTTTTCAACTTTCCAAATAAAGCTATACTTTATTCAGCCATCCTATTTGAACCAGAAAGGCTTAAGACTAACGTCCCAGACGGCGCAGTAAAATATTCATTATTTATACACATCCTTTCAAAAATAGTCACAGGGACGTTGTAAATCTTCCACTTTTTGGCCTCACTTGTGTATAAGATCAGAATAAAATTGTTATTTACATGTGAAGAGAGTTGAATAAAAAATACTGAATATCGCATGAAACTTTTTGAAGTCCTATCGTTTTATTTTTTTCGCTTTGAAGGTTTAACGAGATACAATATTTTTTGAATTGATATGTGGAATAGCAAATGTTTTCATAACTTTCTCAATATATTCAGCGTTAACTTGGTGGCATATAATTCATAATAGTAAAAAAAAGTTTTGAATCACACGCTATCAATAATAAATAATTTATGGTTTTTATTAGACCATGTATTTCAAAAACTTCATTAAAATTTGATTTCATTATGTTTAATGTATCTGAAACAAATGTAGAAAAGTCAGTTATCTATATTTGTTTCAAATACATAAAACCTAAGTTTTTGTAACAAAAATGTGTAATATAAAATGTGTCACAGTTTTAAAAATCAGTTGGCTTGTAATGATAAATAGCTTTGTCTGAGTATAAAGTAGATTTCATTTTTTTCTCATTTTTTATCAGTTCTGATTGTCGTAAATAAATATTTATATCATTTTTTAAACATTAAAATGTTTTTGTCTAATTTGTTTTTTTTTTTTTTAATAATTTCAAGCAAAATTATTTTTGTATATTTATTCGACAACAATACAAAAAAGTGAAATTATGTATTACATTTGACAACCCTCGTATTTATATTATAATTTGTATGAGTCACAGAATTCAATCATTGAATAGATAGCAGAATAATAATGGAATCAAATACAGTACAATAGAACAATACCCAGCTTAATCCGTATAAGGGTTTGTACCTAAACAATTAAAACTGTTGTAGCAAGTATTGTAAAATCAATAATTTACTCTAGGATTAAATTTATATTCTGATTTTTAGTTGGAGCGATTGCCATTTTAATAATTCCACATTTTCCCGTTGATTCACACAAAGAAATACGGAATTTAATGTGGAATAAGAATTTAAAATGTAATAACATCAACATGACCTGTTCGGTTAAATTAGAGAAAATATGTTGGTAAACGAAAATAAGTAAAATGTTATTCCTGAAAATTGCGACTAATTTGACATGTGCCATTCATTGTCATTCAATGTTATATAAATGTTTTACTCGTAATGGGCGGATTCCGACAATTCTATTTGTAAGTTAAATCATTGTTATCCGCTTTAAATTTTATTACGACACCAAAATGTATTTCAACGTTCATAAAGATTAGGATTTGATAAATAACGGAATATACTTCTTCTCCTTATTATTATTATACCAGGTTTGCTCCCAAGGTGGAGCACTGTATAGATCAATGTGAAGATATCCACTCCGAAAGTGAAGTATTTAGATATCCGTAATGTGTAGATGTCTTGACAAATTATTTTTTCATGAGAATTGTTTGTCAAACAATAACTCATTCCAATGGGCACTTTCATACAGTCCTGCCATTTTTGAATTTTTTTAAATCTGACAGATGTGGAAACCAAACCAGCATTCCCCGGATTACTAGGCGCGCACGCTGACTTCTACGTTAAGGAGGGGAAACTATACAGGAATATAAAACTAGCCAGAAATTTTCAGTGTTAAGACTGTTTACATTTCGACCCATTTCACTGAATAGTTTTAAAAGACGATATATAATTAAATGGTTTTTTAGCAAACGTTTCAGTCTCAATTTCTTTTTTGATTTCATACATTATATCATATTTGTTTGACGCACTTTAAGACTGAATCATTTTTTTAATCTTAGTTTTAGTTCGAATAAATAAAAAAAATTCATGGATTTTTATTTAAAAAATCAAAAAAAAAAAATATGAAGTTTTATCCGGTCAGTTAAACGTTGGGCGCTTAATATTTTGTGCACTATAATTATTTATAAAAATGTTGTCTCTCTGTTTGTCGAGAGGTAAAGATGCGTACTTTGAAAAAGAAATTGTGGATTCAATTCTCACAAATGTTAGATTAAAAAAAACTAAATATGTAGAACTGGATTTATATGCTATATTCTAACTCTAAATCTGTAGACATCTCACATAATGTATTATAAATCCTTATGTTTCGCGTCCCAGTGTCGACGTGGTAAAAAAATATGAGCATATTCATAGTATAAGCCATTAATGTGTGGTCGAATATATTTGGAACAAAGTTCGTGGAAAATTATTATATGTTTTTAATACAAATTTGTATGGTGAAATTATATTTAATGGCATAAACTATCAAAAACATTTGCTGACATAAATCTTCACAAAACCTTCTCTTGATCTTTTTTAACCGTCATATATAACCAAATAATGAATCTTATGTCCGGCAGTAGCACGATTTTCATTACTGTCTTTTACACTTTTTAAATTTCATATAGGTTATTTTGTAAAATTATTTGTATTCCGGAAAGAATAGATTATATTAATATTAGATTATTGAAAACGTACTTTTTTAAAAGTAATTGAATCTGTTTCAATTTGGATTTGTTTGAATTTTTATTGATATTATATAAGTTTTTGCGCTTAAAACCTTGGAATTGGTTGAACTGAGTGTGTTTTGTTTATAAATAAGACAATATATTGATAAAATATATATATATATGCGTATGTATATTGAAAAAAATTTTGAAATGGCAATGTGATAATTATTAAAATTTAGAATAGGTATGGTCAATAATTTGTTTGTATTCAAGTAACTTTATATTTATACTTCAAAGCAGAAAACTTTTGAACTACATAAACGTTTTTTCGATATCATGTTTTGTAAATTATTAGTATGCGGGTTAAAAAAAAAACTGATTAGTGGGTGTATGTTTCTGATTTGGTGTCTTTGTCATATTGAACTATTGATGTTTTAGAATCATTATGTGCAGTAAAATGAATTAAAATCAATTTTTGACTTGGATTTTTTCTACTTAATTACTTAATTTATCCATTTGTAAATTTAGTTTCAGTTTTAAAAGTGTATTTTTTTATATACCAAGCTTTAAGCTTGGTCGAAAAATTAACAATCAAATATGAATGTTTATTTGAAAAGTTTTTTGAACTTTTATACACAAATTTCTGTTTTTTTTATTTAGAATATTTATATTTAAACATCATATAATATAATTACAAAATACTTTAATTCACTATGGAGATTTATTTTTTTATTATATTTTGACAAATAGGTAATTAAATTAGGACATGGTTATTTTAAATTTAGCAGAGAAGTTAATTAATTGTTTATTATTCCGCGTTGCATTGTATAATCGTTAAATATTTTTTCTATATTTTAATTACCTCTTTATTTTAACTACTAATAATATGTTGAATTAGCTTTAGTTATAATTATTCACAGGCAATATAAATCATTTGTCTGCTAAAGTATTTCAAAATTCAAATGTACTGACCAAAAATGTTAACATTTATATTTTATTATTTGGTAGTTTCATTCGCTTGATAAAAAGTCCCCCCATACATTTCTTATTCTATTTCCATAATATTTTTAAAAAGGTCGAACGTAAAACGACTGTTATTAGCATTTCTCGCTGTTTCAAGTTCAGACGTGTAATATTGTTTAGCATTCAAATGGATAAATTATTAAAGGAAATAAAATATAAACCGTTTATCTGAGTAATTCAAAATAAAAATTTTCAATAAATAAAGTTAAATTTATGTTTGCAAATTAACGTGTCATTATTTTTCCTTTATTTTAAACTCATAACATACGTTTTCTAATGTTTCAATTTTGTAGCTGAGCTCATCCTTTTATTTTTTAAATTCAAATATCTACATTTTTTGTGCCTTTGTGTATTTTTTAAAAATAAAATATAAATAATTGTACACATCAGTGGGAATAAACGTATTTGTGTTTGAAGTAGTTTTCGTTTAAGTTTTCTTCGATGTTTGAAAATTCTTCAAGCTGTTGTTCGAAATCACCACCGGCGCTGTTACGTGACGTAAATTTGCAACGACTTTTCGCATCTTTAGGGTATTGAGCCTTTAATAAAGGTTAGAATTTTCTCGAATAAAACTTCTTTCTTTGACGAAAGGAAAACGTCCCGATTCTGGAAGTATTTTCACTTCAATGGTAAAATTAAAATCGTGAAATATAAATCCGTCCAGAAAA
>JAGVSQ010000680.1:0-35982 GCA_022683975.1 Rhyacophila evoluta | reverse complement strand
ATAAAATTTTAAATGATATCTGACCACAAACTTCTAATTATAATAGCCATATACATACCTACAAGGGATATTATATATATTGTGTTTTACTCCACTTGTTTATACTAATATAGCTGGCTTCCGGCTATTGCATTATTATCAGTAGGTAGCATTTCATTCTTTTCAAACAATAAGTAATTGCATTGAGGAATTTCAAAATGTCATCAAATAATTCGTGAACAGTTTTTCACAAACTGTGGAAACTGTACAAATGATATTTTTTTAGAACAATATTTACAGTCATGGAACTATCATAATAAAGCATAACTTTACTAATCTACTACAAGCTTTGCCCTGAAGTATTATAGTTTTGGCACCATTACCAAGTATTAATTTCATCGAATATAATCCTCGAACCACGGTAATATGGTATTCTACTCATTTAATTGATACATCGAAAACCCTAGAATCAGTATTGTTTGATAAACTATACTGAAGACATCTTATATTTTACATTTTAACGTTTACTTTAATTGAATATTTTTTTACTAATAAAGCTTTTTACCTTATTTATTGAGTTCAGTATATTATCATTATTTAATTATTATTCATTATACAAAACATTTACAACATCATCATCATCTACGACAGTAGATTCATCACCACAATTTAATTGGAAATTGGTAATAACTTGATAATATAAAAGTTCATATTTTTTATTTCAAATCAATCGCTTACGCGGAGAATCAGCCGGCAGTATCATTGTTATTAGTTTAAATGTGTAAATAAAATTTAAAATAATTTGTAATTGTTCACTTAAATTTTGATCGCTAATAATCCAGGTCCTGTTATTTCTGTAATTTACTCAATTTACATAATTTATGTAGGTGAATTTATACAAACAGTTTAAAAAACACTGGCGTAACGTCATCGCCGTTACATGATTGTTTATCGCCACCTATTGTCGTCATTGCGCCATTGTTGATGTCAAATCACCTGTTTCAATATGGCAATCCAATGCTGTAGATGGGCGTTCATTTATGCAGACTTTAAATGCCTACAGATGTATTGGATATTGTACATATTTCTACTGAAAACATTTATTAAAAAGATATTAAGTATTATCAACAATCTGAGTGCCTTCAGATTCAACAAATATATCTCACTATTGGATATTTCGTATAACAAGACGCAGAAACAAATGTTAAGGGCACATCGGGAAGAGTCAAACTGGATATGTCTGGAACTTGCTTTCCCTTCCACCACCTGCTATGTCTCTGTACCCATTATTATATCATACTAAGGCCTGTTTATACTGAGTCTTATTGAGAAGAGACCTTCTCGCTCACCGTAAGATTTCGAAAATTTTAAACTAAAAAATATTCTTCGTAGACACTAATTTGAAATGGCCAGCTGACGCGACAAATGGTCAAACTAACTTGAAAAGCCCTTTCCGTCGGCATATGGAGACACTCCCAGAGGATGTGGTTAACATCCTGTAAAGTGTTATATAATCAAGTAGATCGTTCTATAAGAGTGAGCTGACAGAGCTTGGAGTTAAAACCACATTGATCTATTCTACCAAACTGGGAAGCCAAATAATGGTCTGGAGTCGATTTGGCTAATTCCACGGCCCATTGTTAGTTTAGAAAGAACAATGATTAATACAAATTGAAAGGAATAAATCCATTAAATCAGCTGAATTTTAATCACGTGAATTTATTCTATATTATTTTCGCCTCAGTAGCCAATATGGTCAATGCGTACTCTTCAAAACCTAAGATTACCAGCTTTAATCCCGTTGCTGCATAAAAATATTAAAATGTAGAACTGGAACCGTGATGGATTAATCGATTGACTGACAACAAATTCTTATTAAAAGCAAACTATAAAATTAAGTATCCACCTTCAGAAGAAATAGTTTTAAAATATAAGGTTACACAATATTGTACAAATGTAGTATCGTACGTATATACATATGTTTATAATAGTGTAGGTTGTATAATATTGTGAAATAAAATAAATGCTACAACGTAAATGCTTTGAATATAATCAGTCAATAATATGAGAATACTAGTTATAATAGTAAAGTTGTCATTCCGATAGCCGAGAGGCTTAAGAGCGGAATACTGCGGACTCCATTCTCACATTTGCTGGACTTTTTTTAAATGCAGGACTGAATGACCATTAAGTTAAAAAATGGTCGAGAACCAATAATTGTCGTGAAAGATAATCTGTCATCTTTTCACATTGCAAAAGTCCATATACCACTTTCGAAGCGAATATTTCCACACTGTATAAATATATAAAGTTCCATTTCCGGATCGGACATGATAAAAAACAACAATTAGCACACAAATTATAGAAAAAATACAATGTGTGATGTGCATATTGGCCGGCGGTAAGTTTTCCAAGAAACAATCTATTAAAATAAGTCTTCACAGTGTGCATGTCTACGCGTCATACATTAAGAGCGAATATGGTAAAAAAATACTAAAATTATTTTATATAAGTTAATATATTTCAAACGTGAAAATGTTTGGAGGTTATTCTAAATAACCGAAATCCAATCCTACATGTATTATTATGACAATGAAAAAAAATCACGTGAATTCAAATACAATACGTCCAAAACTGGTGTTGCGTGACAATTTCTCGATCAAAATTTTCTATTTTAGTACCAAATCCAAATGAGTAACTCGTCTGCCCACATTCTAATAGGCAAGCCAGTAATGAAATATTTCCAGTACGCGGACGAGCCAAGGTTAGGCCAGTTTTGATGAAAACTTTCTACTCTTATACACTGTTATATTGAATGTCACGGAGACACTCAGCCCTTTAACTCTTTGAGAACCAGTAATAAACATATTTTAATATCACAAGAAGTGTTATTTTTGTGTATATTATCTACTCAATTTGATACTATTGTATTACAGAAGATCAATAAATTTTTAAAACAGCAATATAATAAAATCATTAATAATCAGAAAAAAGTGTTGGACATTTCAGACACGGAAAGATATCATAAGAAAATTACATAAATTTCGAATGTTTTATAATATTTATAATTATATGTCACATTAGAGCTTATTTTTTCAAAATATTAACGATCGAATGCCACATCAAAATATGTGTTTATAACAAATTTAAGACAATTTATAGCTTATAACCTTTCCATTTTTTTATTGTTATCCGCTAGAATTAGAAGAGCATTTGTTTATGACGCGGGCCATATTTACTAAAATAACATGTACAAAACTACTGTTGAATGTTGTTTTGTTATAATATTGCGTATAGGCTTTAGAATTTTGTGATCTTTGTATTTGAGAAAAACTGGTATTTTTTTATCGCTTGATTTACAGTTATTGGGGTCATTCATTGAAATCAGCTTCTATTTTTAAAACCTACATTGTGATATTTTATTTTTAAATATGCAAAAAATTATAAATTTAACAAATTCACATCATCACGTTATTGAAATTCAAATTATAAAAAAAAACTAAGCACACCGTCTTCTTAGATGCTCAGATCTGTCATAATTATATCACCCAATAGTTCAACTCTAGGCATCTGCCTGTGTGACTCGAATCTTAGTTGAGCACGAAGGCGGCAAAATTTAGGCATATATTTAAATATGTGTATTAAATGCTAGTATATTAATGATTACAAATCTAAATTTCCAATTCTAAATTTTCTATAAAAAAAAATATTTTGTCTTTGGTTTTTCGCCTGGTTCCAAAATGGTTGAACGTGTCCATATTATTATTAAATACAAGTAACGCCTATGTGTTTCCTTATTCAATATTACGAGCGAAGAGATTCATTCACCTTGAATTCTTACCCAAATACAAATGGCTACCACTTTCACTGGGTCTAAATTGATTTAGGAAGTTAATAATAACTAATTAAGTTATTATATATAATTATCACATTAGAACAAACAAATTATTATGCAATTAGATTATTAACACTAGGACTAAACAAGTACAAAAACCAAGTTTTTCAACCGGCAATTAATGTATTATATTACATTTTTATTGTCAACAACCTAAAATAACAGACTACTAGACAATTAAACAATTCATTACCATTGTAACACTAGACATTAGCTTGGCAACTACAAACTCCTTCGATAGTTTTGTAGCACTTATATCTACCACAACTTACACCGAAGCTATTGAGGTCACACATAAATGATGTCTGTGTGCCGGCATATCCGGTTGTTTTCTCGCTTCCTTTGTTTCCGGATTTTTTTCAATTATTCATCCCAGAAAGCATCCTATCTTTTTAACCGAATTTAATTAAGCTAAAATTTTGATGGGTAAAATAATATTAAAACAGTATATTCTGACCATGGCTATAATATGTATGTCCGCAAGAACAATAGATAAATATAATGTATTATAATATGTACCAACATTCATTACTAATACTACACAAATTTTGATTGCAAGCTCTACCAGTTTGCTTTAAGAGGCAGAGACAATTGTTTATTTTGACTGCCAATCAGAATGCCAATCGCATCCTAAGATAGTATATATTTTTACTTGTAAACAAAAGAAGATCCGCTCTTATCACTTTTGGTTGATCTAATCAGCTATCGTAACATAATTTTGAAAAAATATTGTTTGGGCTTAATTAAGTTCATGACATAATGCATCGAACGTAAAAATCTCTTCCCATCAACTCTGTCTGTTAGATAGATTAATTAATAATTGGAATACAAATCACATTATAACGCAGAAGACATCTTACTCACTTTGGATACGTTTTAATTTATTTAGTACACGCAAAAATATCGAGTCGTTAAAAAAACCCTGTGAAGCAATCCCGTTCTAAAATAATGACATATCGAAGACTTTGTATGTATCCAGTACTATATTTCGTCAAATATCTCAAAACTAGTAAGTAGTCAGCTAGACCTTCTTTGTTTATAAACCTCCAATTATTAAGACAGTTACGATTCTTATATTTGCACACACAGTGCAATTCAACCAAGGTACTGGAAAGATCTTTTCGGTTTAATATACATCACACATTCATTGCACGCCGTGTGTGTCTTAAACACTATAAATCGGCTGAAATGCTGGATATATAAATTTCGTAAAGTTTTATGTACTTAAAAGTCTTTATCTAAGCGTAATTTAAGGTTTGGTTCATTGACTTTGAAATAGAAAAATACTCCATTTTATAGAAATGGCTGAAACTTAAGACGCGAGTAAATAATCAAAGAGATTTTATCGGTAGTAAACCAATGTGCGATACTGACTATCTGATTCCCTTTGCTTCAGTCTTACTCTACTTCAACGAAAATAAAATGTTTTTTTACTATCTCCACTGAATTGGGCAATATAAAATTTGGCCACGTTTGCAAACAGCTTAAATTAAAATATCGTACAGTTTACGATTACTTTCAGATACCTATATAACCTTTTTTGCTACTGTGGTGGCAACATTTAATAGTGCTGTATTTTCGTATCTTGTTAAGCAAAATGGATCAAATTTTTATAATAATCTTACTTAATCTTCTGTTGATTAATATCATCCAGTTTTAACAAGCTTTTTAAGTAAAAAAAAGTATTTAATACTTTTATATTAATTTCGTTCCCCATTATTCTAACCTTAATAAATTTTGATTATTTAAATAAGGTTTAACATATTACAGAATCAGTTGTTTTGAGTAATATATACAGATACAGTCACAAGTTACGTATATTATAATAATTCATGCAAGTACGTGATGAACCGAGAACATATACTGTTTCCTTTTATTCCTAAATTTAGAACTAATCTTCCAGTAGTGATGCTAATACGGAAAGCAACGATAATTTTTTGCAAATTTGCGTCGGTTATTGATGTATCCTAGCCGATTGAGGCAGTGTAAATGGATTTTGCTTTTTAAAATTTTAGATTAGAATCTGTCCTATCTCTCGTTGTGCTTTTTTTTCTTTGTAAAATGTTCTTTCTTATATAATACTTATGCCGTTACTTTTATTTTTTCCGTATTTTTATATGATTATGTACAGTATTATATGTCACTGTGTATCAAATCATTGAATGCCTTAAATTTATAATTTCTAATATTATCAACATGTGAATATAGAAATTAATGAAATAAACAAAATGGCAACTGTATGTACTTATGTCTCTATATTTCTCTGGCACTTAATTTATGGCTCAAAGGTAAATGATGAAAGTAAAATATTTTAGATTTAAGTATACGTTACCACATATACGTATCATATTATATATTCAATGAGTTATCATAATCTGCCATTCAGAAAAAAAATGATATGGCGTAAAAAGGGTTGAACAAATGTATGGAATGTCGTACTTACATATCTACCAAAGCATTTTTCATCAACCCTAAAGAAAGCTTTTATGGTATTAAATTTACGAAACAAAGAACTTCTTTTGTATACCGTACAAAATATTCCACCCTTGTTATGTGACAAAGTCACAACATGTGATTTTTTTCACTAATTTGACGATTCTTTTCGTTTCGTTTTTCTTCTATTTACGTTATTTATTTTATTTTATATGTTGCGAATATTACAATTTATTATTTCAAGGCATTTGCAACGTAGAATAAACAACAAAACTGTACATATATATATTAATTATATAAGAAACACATGAGAAGTAAAACTAGTTAACGATATTAACGATTAAAAATAACAAGTAATAAATGTAAAGAGGAATTTTGAAAGCGAAAATAAAAAAGCCTATAAAAGAGACCGTCCCTAGTAAGATAGAAAGATCCTATTTTAGAAATTTATTAAACAATATAAACATACTCGTTCAGGTGGAAGATATCAATAACCTAGGTGATTTCATAAAACATGACCACTGCTCTCCCCAATGGCATTACTACAGGCAGTTAGAATAAAGCACAGGCGATGACTTCTACTTCTCAAGTAGTTATTCTGGAACACTAACCAATATTAGCCAGATTGGCAGAATTTCGAATAGACCACGCATAAGCTGAAAACTGCATGGCCAAACACATAGCTATTCTTAGTTTTAAAATACAGTAAAAAAAACGCAATATACATCCATAATAATACAAAATATAAATACTGTAGTGGAACCACGCATCATAACTTACTTTCATTGTTGTTATTAAGCCTTTGTTGTGGTTTTTATATACATTTTATTTTATTTGAGTTATTAAGAAATACACATACATCTCTTGATAAAAATGCCAAGAATATGTTTTGTTTTTTGTATTTCTCTGCCAGTGACCTATTTTTTTTATAACACTACACATTCAATGACTAAAAAACATGTTGTATTTTTTGAGGCATAATGAAAGATATGTGTTTTTGTGAATTGTTACAAAATAAACCGCTGTTGCTGTGATGTGCAAACAGTTTAAATTCCACAATATGGAAGCATCTTAACCGTTTGGTTGCCAAGTTTCTTATGATTATAATATACAAAAAACACCACGATTCCACATTAATGATGAAAATAAAAGAAATACCCATTTCACGAAATGTAATTTATTGACACGTAGAATATCGTATACTTCAACAAAAACTTATCCGATACTTTCTTAAATAATGACGTCGGATTATTCTTGTGGTTTGGCCATTCTATCATTATTACGACAATTTATTTGTCATTTATAGATTTTTGTCCTACAGATTACTTATAATAGACATTCAGTACATTTGAAATCCAAATAGAATTAATAAGCGACTATGCAGTGGACCATATGAGTCTTCACCGTGTGAAGTATCTTGAGGACTATTTTTCACGAAATTTCATTCTCAGCCGCTCAACATATTTCTGCATTTTTTTTAGATTTCTATGTAGCTATGATATTCGAATCTGCAGTTTTCCGATACAGAAGCACACTTAACACTTAGTACCGGGAGAACGTTAACTACTTAGTTATTAATAAATACACATAATTCCTGGAAACATTATAATATGTCATTTTTCCACCGCACTTAAAACCATCGTAAAATAGAGATATGATTCACTTACGTAAACAATTTACGAGTAAGTAAAGTATTAAGCTACAACGTTGAATGTCATATCAATATTATTATGGAAATATTATGTAAATATTAAATCAAGATTCAAGTCCGATACACCTGTAGGTCGTGCATATCTGCGCATTCTTGCTGCATTTTAAGATGCACTACGCATTTAAATTAAACAACTTCAGACCTGGCACCAATGATGCGTCACACTGATAATTTTGTCATAAAATTAAAAAAAAACACATTCCGCATGTATGGGTTCAGTATGGATTAAACTTAAATGTATTGCAGCAATTGGTGTATACGGATCACGAGTCTAAGCCCTTTCTGCCCCATTTTCTAAGCGGTGGTATTCTAACATCCCTGAAGACCATAGAATACTATTAACTGTATATAGTTTACTGAATTAAAACATTTTTATTTACTTACTGAAAGAAAGAGAAGTGATTAATAGATAGTTGGAGAAAAGGACATACATCACTTTCACTTCAATGCGAAGCATTTTTTTATGACAAGCAATATTTTTTATGACCAATAGATTGTGCAGATTTATCTTTACCGGTAGGTTTCATGAGGGATATTTTTTATGTACATTATATAGCATATATATAAGTAAATAAAATATGTCTCGCCTAGGCAATGCTATTTGTATTCATGCATATCTAATACAGTCATGGGACGTAAATACGTGATTTCATATAAAAACGACACTGCATGGTATAACAGCAGCTAAAATTATCTTCTTATTCTTTAATGTCTTCTTCTTACACACCACAACGCTCCCAGGATTTTTGTTTGCTATTTTCTTCATGGTGCATCCTTCCGGGTGATGCCAGCTTCCCTTAATTCTGCCGGGTACATCCTGTAGACAGTACCGGCCAGACTTGCAGAACACCGGAATCCTACTGGTCAGAAGACGAGACTTACACGTTTCTCTGCTACTACCCAACTTTTCGGATTATTTCATGTCATATTACTATTGCCTGAAAAAAATATATTTAGCAACTTAATAATAATAATATTGGAATTCAATAAGCTAGAAACAAACGCGGAATGAAAGTATTTTGAGACATTCTCTGCACGTAGCCGGGCTAAATTTAATACCATATAAAAATTGATTACCTAAATGGCAGGACGAAACATCAGACCTGAAAGATTGGATGAAGACGATTACTGATGATGGCGCGTTATGATGACTAGTCATAATCATATTTTTATAAGGAAAACATCATATACAAACATTGTAAGGTATTCGTACATTTTTGTTATCTGTACAATGTTCCTCGAAGTATTTTTTAAGTTCATGATCGTGTTACTCAAATCGGATACAAAAAAATAATTACATACTAGTTCCTGCAGTAAGTATGTAACTGTAAATATATCAGTGGGCTTTTAGTTCGTCAGATATTTTTTAAATATACAACATTTACATATAACTCAGCTCCTCTTTGAAATAGGTAAAAGCAACTAACATCAAGGTAAACTAATGATCCTCAAACTTATTTGATTCTTTTGAAAATATGTTTTATTCATTACTTTTACAGAGTAAATTTTACCTTACTTAACATACTTCATGACTTATATCAGATATAATAGTGGGGATTTTATTAGTTAAACACAATGATTCTGCAAGTATTGTAACGAAATATACTAATTTAATTATTAAAATTGACTTTGTCTACGTTATTTCTCTTCCCCATTATATACCGTATTGCCGTGGCGTAACGAAAGTAAGGCTCTCATCGAAAGTGAAGGACGCAGCTTCGGCCAACTTTTCTATTTGTACCATTATAGTGAATTCTTAATAAAACGAAACTTTTGCGTTTATCGCAATATGCTGGAATTGGTCTTATATGAATCAAGTTGTAATGGTGGAACAATGCGAGCGAATGCGAATCTAACTTGATTTTGCATTCATATGCATGGGTTGAACTGTTTTTTAGCTATGGCTTTAAATATCCTCTCAAAAAGCTTTCAGCATTGAAATATTTATAGCAGAATTATAAGATAGACCACACGATGGAAAGGGAAATAAAGGAATAAGCCTATACCCACCCTAGTTAAATTAGCCAGGAAACTGTGAACCCGACAGCGGGTTCCACACAGTTTCAGTTAGATAAGAGATAGGATAAAAAAAAAGAAATAAGCAGTCATTATTTGAAAATGCGCAAATACCACTCACACTCTGCCTATTACTCTGTATAGTATTAAAAGAACCGTCTGATACCAGTTTCATTCGCAAAAAAAATGTAAGCCATGAAATATGTGTGTCAAATTCATCTTTACGCTTTTTATATTTTTAATCGTATTGATCATATGTTGAACGAATTACTTACGTAAGCATACCTTATACCGAAATATTTCAAAATATTACTTGCAGATTGCTGTCAAGATAAAAAAAATGTGAATTTATCTAAATAACAACATTTTGAGAATCTCTTGGACAATTTAACACAAATTTAATGTCTAAAAAAGGTAGGTAGGTATGCGATGCGACCCGTGACGTGTGGCAACACTGGAACTGACAATCGACTCAGCACAGTTCAACGAACTCTATTTTTCGATATTCCATGCATTCCCCATACCGTATACTTTCGAAGCCACCTGTATTATCAGTATTGTCCCTCAACATGACACTGTCAATCGTCTATGATAATAGTAGTCACAGGTTGTTGGTTTTGTATGACGAATTGACAGAAAGATAAATGCATCCACCTATTAGCACAACATTAAAGCTATCAACAAAACAATAACTACTACCGTAGGTTCCTTATGAAAATTGAGATTCTAGATGAAAAACTATAAGAACTTTGTTTGGTTCTAGGATTTATTATACATATTGCTGATCCAAAATAAATACAGAATTGTTTTGAGTTACAAAGAAACGTACGTAATAGGACCATACAATACACGTTAGACCAGAGATAGCCAAACATTTTTGACCAACGACTTCCATGACATTTTCGAAACGTGTTATCAATCCCCACAAAATATGTTATATTATAAGTGATTTATACATATTTTATAAACAAAAAAAATACCTCCTTGTTCAGATCGAGTTCCAATTATATTTATTGACCACTTTGATGGCCTCTGCATTAGACCAACAACACGTTTCCAACGAGTAAACGAGTAATAATACAATCCATTAACTCTAGGATATTCCTTAAAATTTCATATTCGTCCTGAATGTTTGTCAATTTATCATGCAAATAATTAATAATATATTTATGATAAAATAAACATTATCTTAAAACAGTTTATTAACGTCTTATCAATTATATAAAATGCACATATGTATATATACTACCTTAGAATAAAGATGACGGTCGACCTTTTTCATTGGCAAAATAAAAAATTACTCCAAAGACTACAAAGGAGTATTGTAATTTTTCTAGCATTACAAAATCTCACAACTATGGAGTCAACTAATTTACTTGTATTACATACAATATGATACAACCGTTTTCAAACTATTTTTTTTCCAAATTAATTCACAATTCTTCTTCAGACATCTCGCGATTTTCACTAAGACTTAATCTTTTTCAATATTAATCAAATAACAGTTACTATCAGTATTATACCATATTGGTGGCTATAAATTGACAACATGTATCGCTCATTTGTTAAATTGTTCAGGAGAACCAAAAAACCTTATAAAAAATGACTAGTAATCAAAATAAAACACTTATTTGTCTGTTGGTCATCCTGAACAATTTAATACATGTTTGATACGTGCTGTCAACTTATGGCTATCGATACTTCGTTTTTAATATATATTACTTACAACAATAGCGCAAATTTGTATTTGAATTCAGAAAAGGGTCGATATTTTTAAAACAGTGGAAAATATATATTCGGCATGAAAAATTATAAAAGTAAAATACATAACTTTGAAACCACTTACGTCAACGTGTGAATTTCATGTTTGTGAAAAATCGGATTCCAATAACACAGATGCAGATAATTATGTTAATGTAAATTTTTTTATTAAACAATCGAGATATCAGTAGAAAAATCATCAATAAACTTGTACATTGATGGTCTTTTTTTTACTTGCTTGATAATGGAAATACAACTGATAATACTACTGTCGTGTATTTATAGATGACTAACTGAGGAAGGTTTGATAAAATGAAATTCTAAAACCGTATCCAAACATAAGTTGTATTATTATGTAAATACATCCGTCTAGTATGAAAATTGCATTTTAATTTTTACACATACCATATTATGGGTAGACTCGGTTCGTGATAATACTTCATAATATATCATATACTGAAAATACAAACACCTGGCTTTTCACAAATGGAAAGCATACGTTTCCGTCATGCAGTTTAACACTATTACAAACAATGGATGCACCTATCTCTAATTGGTAATCAATGTTTTTTTATTAATAATAATCAGTCAGGTGTTCGACAAAAATGTGACTTGAATAACTTATTAAAATGCAATTAATTAATACAATAATACCAAATTAAAGATGCTTTTATTTATTATCTACCCGATGTAGAGATTCATAAAGTATATTAATGAAAATATTTGCAGATAACTACACGTACCAAAAGGGATGTTTCATTTTCTTTTAACCTGTAGTTTATTAATTGAATTAAAAAGATGAAATGTTGTTTGCAAATATATTAATTATTTTTTAGACATTTAAAATTACAGACAAATAAATTAAATAACGAAAATGCATACACTGTACATAATTATTGAATACAATATTCAGTTTGTTGAAGCCATTAACTTTGATGTTACCTTATCGTTGCAACTGTAATTAGCCAAAGTGAATCCACTTTACATACTCAAAAGGTACAAATTTAGCCACGGGTAATTAGCAGTTTGCTGGAAATTTCGTCACAACTTCATATTTGTTGACATTGATTTAAATGTTACGTACACATTCGATATACTTGAAAGAGCTTCTTTTCTTTAATAAAGTAGACACTTGTAATGATTAAATGCAAGAATTAATGATGAACATTATTTTAGTTCGGATGTGTTTTCTGGAGCATTATTATATTTGGCCATGCATTATTTTCGACTTAGGTGAAGTCTCATCGAAAATTTTACAACTCTGACTAATAAAGGACTGTCCCTAATAACTACATGAGAAATCGAGAACGTTAGCTGTTTTTTACTCAAAAGATCAAAATAATTGCCAGTACTAATGTCAATACGGAGGGGCAATGTATTGTTATGTTTAAAGAAATTGCATTGGGTATTGATATTTTCCACCTGCGTGAAAGTGAGTCTAAATGGATGATGTTGTGTACATTTTTAGAATAATATCTGTCTTACTTTCTAGGAAATTTTTTTTTTTTTTGAAATTCTCTCTTTTATATATTTTATTTTTTATATTTTTTAAAGGATTTAAACTTTTTTATTATTATTAGTCGTGCTGTGAATGCTTTAAACTAATAACTTGTAATGTTATCTAAATATGTTTTATATTTATTTATTTCTAAAAACGTTAAATTTCAAAATTCAAATAAACATCTAATTAGCTTCACGTAAATAGATTTTATATTATGTGTATTATTTTTGTTTATCTTTTAATTGCTTTAGAAAAAACCAACTGTATCAAAATATCAGCAAATACTTACTCTCATAGATAATCTCTCGAATAAATTATTTAATGCACGCACTCTTTCCTTCTTCTAGCATAAATTTATAAATCGTGGGAATAATGTGATTTAGAAATAACTCGACTGACTCAATTGCCCTTTATTTCGAAAGGGGAGTACTCTCCTGGAGGGAAACCGGCGTAAATAATTACAATGTTGGCACAAAGTTGTCCATTAAACTGAATCAAATTTACACCTCAGGTTTTTTTTTGTTGATATCTCTAAAAAAAAATTATGTATGTTGATTTTAATTGTTTCGTGATCATCAATCATGTTGTACTGTTTATCGAAGACATATAAATGAATATTTGAAAAAATAATTATACAATATTTACGAAAATATATGTTTCACAATGTTTACACTAATTAAATTAAAGTTATACTATACATTGATATTTGCACTTGACGAAACTAAACTCGGGTCGCATATTAACTTTAATACACTTACATACAGTAAGATACTTATTGGGAATAGGTTAAATCAATGATTTATCATTATTTATCGAGTTCAAAAGCTTTATAGCCTAAAGATTGTCATTTTTCAGAAAATGGTTTAAAATATGAGATTGTTATTATTCCATTATGAAAAAGTGTAATATTGAAATAAGTATAGTTAAATTTTAGTAGAGAATTATAAAACAACAAAACATGTTAGTTATATTAAATAGTTAGTTATACAAAATGTTGACTAGGTCCGAATATATAACTCAAGAATGATAATTTTTAAAGTTACTAAATTATTCCATTCAACGAGCAATATATTATATTTTACTTAAGTTTTCAATTTTTGACAATAGCATCCGGTGGACGAGGGAGTTCAAATTGCATTGCTAATATGTTTTTTTTTTAATCCCTATATGCAGAGCTATGTGCCTAAAGGACTAAGCAATTGGCTGACAAACAATTCTCACGAAATAATCTATGGAGACAAGTCTTTACAATATGCTAATAGTATTTTCATTTGATAAATATAGTATATCATACTTTTCTGGAATGGGCATTTTCACAAAGTGGTGATAAAATATACTCCACTTTAGGAGCAGACGTGTGTAATTTCAAATCTTTTATAAATATACATATATTGTACGATACACATCATTAACCTCGTATGAAATATAATAAAACAAATGTATCATTTATATGATAGAATACTCCGCATTTACATTTTACGTATGATACATTACTTGACGCAAGTTAATAGACTTACAATAATTATAAATGGTGAAATAGGGACACAGTTTTGGGTTGAAATGCTAACCCAAGTTGATATTATGAAACCGGCAGACCATAAAAATTAAATTATGTACTTGTGCACGAAGCACGAAGTAAGGATTTTAATATTAAAAACCTGTTTTAGTACTAGGTTTGTATTTTTACTAACTCTAACGCCATATAATGAAGTCGATTTATATGTTTCTATTAAATGATTGGTTAATATATAAACAATCATAAAGATTCAAAATACAGCTCATTTTTGATATCCGCTAAGTTAAATTAATATTTCTACCCAATATAAAATATGAATAGATATCAACATGGATTGACATGAGAATGGTATCTTTCCAATTGTTAGCTATTCGATCAACACCATTTATATCAAGTTGTATATCTCAATTTCTATACTATATGGACACTGACTTTACTAACCACAAAACATGGAACATTAAAACAATAGTAGCGTCAAATTTTAGACATATTTTTTACATTTACTGTTATGACATTATTCTACAATTAAGTAAACGCAAACGCTTGAGAAGCGGGTTCAAGTTCCGTAGATGTTTAAATACAAATTAATGTTTATTTAAATGTAGTAAATATATGCCTGATAACTAACCAATTTCCAGATTAAAATATGCCTATAAAAATCACTTCGTCAAGACAACTTTTCATACGATGAAGATTTATATACTCCAAACGGCTCACAAGATGGCAAACAAGAATATAATTTAACATAATATTTTATGATTTTTATATTATTAATAAAAAATATTTGATTATTATCTAACCAATTTAATACGTTTTATATTATAATAGGCTCGTAGAATGTGTCTATTTTGACGGACAAATCGATGAAAATAAACATTATTTCACTCCAAAGCGTACTTCATTTTACTTTAATGTTCCAATAGATTTTTTATAAAGTTTTTTGATCCTCCTAAACAATTTAATAAATGTATTATACGTGTTTGTCAACTTATGGTCATCGATATGTTATTTTGAAAATGGTATCGTGATCGAAATACTTATTAACGAAATGAATCAATCAATGTAAAAATCTATCTTAAATCATTAATGGATTTCTACTAAATAGTCGTTAATCAAATTAATTTTAATATTGACCTATCTGTTTTTAAATCAATCCATTAAATTTATTTTTGTATCGAGATTTAATCTCGTAATGCACAGGTATTTATATACTAGAAGATTCGTTACACAATTCATAATTCAATTTCATTTTGCTTATCACAGAAATACGATAAATTCGCTTTAAGCTGTCGAAACTGATTGATAGCGAGAAAAAATATTTTGAAGTTAAGCTTTTTTTACGAAATGTGTGATGCGAGCTCGTTGTAAAAATAAAATCATAAAACTCCGCCAATAAACTGAGTGGATATATTCTGAAATTGTGAAATCTAATAAGAGAAAATTCTCGGAGTTTCACTTAACTCACCAATTGACTACTAGAGCTAAATTTGGAGCTTTTCTTGCTGAAAATCTTGTTGAAAAATGTATCCATACTGAAATTAATGCTTTGTATGAAGCGTTTTAAATGAGATCTTTAATAAAATTACCGCTTTAAAATGAGACATTTTTTGATCAAAGCGAATAATTTTCTTACAATACCAATATTAAAAGAATCATTCACTGAACACTATCAAACGGGCATATTTATTTTCTATAGTGTTTAGCGAACTAAATTTTGGGGGTATTTTTATTTTGTTATTATGTATTCAGTTTTATCTTTACTGTGTATGTATCAATACTTTTTTCCGTGTAAATATCTATAACAGCAATATTTTACAAATTTAAAGTACACGTAATTCGCTACGTGAATGGTTCCATTTTCTCTTAGTAGTGAGCAAAATAAATATACAGATCAAATGCACAAATTATTGCTTACATTACAACTATGAGTATTGTACTCGTTTCTAATCGCTTTGATAACAAATCCTTCTCTTCTGGGATATGTGTACAAATTATTTACGAATTGTTTACAAGAGAAATAAATGATTTTCAATTCTTTCACTATACATATCATTTCAATAATATTTGGTTTGTTGGTAAACTTTAATACCGACGCTTTTTTTTTGCTTGGTGCTTTTTTAATTACATTGCATTGATTCTAATAAAGTTCTTATACAATTCTATAAGCAAATAGTTTACAGTTCAATCACGAACATTTCTTAAGGGTATCATAATAATTATAATGAGAAATCACTTTTTAAATACAATTTTTTTTGTTCAGTATGATTATTTTTCAATTCTGTCACTTGCTACTTCTAGGAGAAAACATTTTCCATGTGTGTCTTCTCTTTTTAAAATAATATACATAAAGTTGACTGATTATGTTTCTTTTTTTCTTTTTTTTACAGATATTACTTTAGTGTAAGCCGTCAAACATAAGACGACCCTTGTGGAAAATCATCGGTTCTCGGACCGAGCAGGGCCGCATTGGGCCAGCGAAAGGGGGCGGTCCGCGATGCAGCGATGGCTAACAAGAAGGCGCTGTACTCGGCGTGCGTGGCGATCCTCGGATTCGTCTGCTTCGCCATTGGGGCTACGGCCGTCGGTCTGCCAATGTGGGGATATTTCTACAACCGTAAGTACAATATCAAATATTGGCAGATGCCTCAAGTTGCTTATCATACTCATAATGTCCGTACTTGAGAAACATACGGAGCAAGTCACAGATTCGATAAAAATAAGTTGATTATGGCAACTTATAGTTAATGATCATGTTTATCAGTTACAAAAAGATGAAAGTTGTATCATAAAAAAATATAGAGATATCGATAATGTATTCGGATGTAACAACCATTACGCGTTAGAAGCATAAGGACCCAAGAACGTGTAAGGAGTATAAATTTGATTTTTTTTTTTACTTGTTTCCGATTCACAATTGATTGATTTCTATTATTTACTTTTCTATCGATCTGCATAAATATTAAATTTATTACAATTATATGATATTTTTTAAACAACCTGAATAAAATTCACTTTATGTAGTGGCATCCGTTTGCTTCTCCGCTACAGAATTGTTTGTTTTTCTTATATAAGTTTTATAATATACATTTAAAAAAATCGCACAGCTACCTTTGTATTGAAAAGTAAATTATGCAAAAAATAGACTCGAGAAGATTTATGAGGATATAAATACACTTCATCAGATATTAGATTATTTAACCTAATAGTTGGACGAGTTATGTAAAGAAGATTATCAATTTATAGACATTAAACTTAGTAAACACATCAAATGCATCCCGTATAAACGGCATTGCCATCAGATGGGTTAGGAAACTTAACAATACATAGAAAATACGTCAAAAATTGAATTGGAGTATGCTATATTTTGTCTTGAGACCCAACATTAGTATTTTCAAGGTGGAATTAGGTGCGTAATAAGGAAATGCAACATCTGTACAATAAATCTCGAGCTTTTAAAAAATACAGTATCCTGCGGTAAGCGAGAAGATCTCTTCTTATTAAGGCTAGAGATTTAAAATGGTTTAGTCCTAATAAGAATCATGCATATTTTAGTGCACGCCAAGCAAAGTCTCGAAAAGCTACTCCTTGTACAGCTCTGGCAGTTTTAAGAGCGCGAGTGATATAACAGATTCAGAGACGCGAAGGGTGGTGGAGAGCAAAGCATGAAGGGGGATGCTGGAGGAATCTAAGACATGGTACTAGCACTAAGAAAAAAGGAAGAGATCTTTAATGAAACACCATTAAATTAAAAAATTTAAAGAATTTACGGCTCTGAATTCGAAAAACAAAAGAAGAATTTTCATTATCGGAAAAATAGGGCGCTTCGTTATAAACATAAAAAATCTCGATGAATTAAAGAATTTTTAATCGAAATAGCGAGAAAAATTTTCATTGGCAATTAATACGTAAGAAGTGTACCATTTTATAAATTTTCTTTCCCCTCCAACACGCGCTAGGTAATATAATTAACGCGATGCATTCTTCGATGTGTCGAAAATTCCCCAGATCCTTCATTAGTTCCCAAGACCTTAATGAGCGTATTTTATGAAGCTCTGTTAATGTTAAGTCATTATAATAAAAAATATTTTCGTTAAATCATTGTTCATAAATACGGAATTGAAATGGCCGACAGATTGTTGAACTACGAAAAAATCAAAGTCTCTTTAAAATTGGTACTAAACCAATATGTTTGCCTGCCTTGGAGAGCAAGCACTACCAGTTCTTCCAGGTAGGTATTGCAGCATCACATACTTGAAACTACACCACGAACCGAATGATCCGAGTACTAGGGTTGTGATACTATAATATTTTATCGACCACCATCATCATATAGTTCAGAGTGGGTTCCTAATTTCATATTATATATTCATAAAGTCCATTATAAAATATATGTGGAGCATATATATGCTGTCTATCAACTTCAGCAGTAGCTGAAGCAGAACCTAAAGAATTTTACTGAACAGATTTACAAACTTTTATCATGTATTCATCGATGATATTAAACCTAAAAGTTATCTCTTGAGCGGTATACATTTTAAATGATTTTAATCCAGTTATAGAATCTGAACGGATCTATGGAGCATGAACGCAGCATTCTGATATCTGCTTCACCGCCCATAGAATTGTTCGATATTCCAACGACTCGTTTTATGTGATTATTATTATTAATTTGATATCATACATCAATATCAAAAAACACATTGCTTGTTCTACTAAATTATGTATAGACTTAAAATAATCAGAGAAACCTAGGAATCTAGAAACATATTTAGACTAAAATTCTTCACAAAACATCACTGGGTTTGTCACACAATTCTAATATCAGGTATTCGTACAATCATTTTTGAGCCGTTTTCACTTGACAGTATAGTTTCTACGTGGACTGGGTGTCAGGCAATGACTCAATCCACTTGGAATCCAGCCCTAAATTGAGTTTGGTGATTTTGGTTATTCGATAGTAAAATTATCATGTCATACGACTCTCGGTGGCTGATTGTTAAGCACGAACGCTTCAGTTCTGGATGTTGTAGATTTGGAGCCCGCAGATATACAGGGATTTTAAAAAACATTAAAAAAATGTTTTGGGTGTTCAACTGACGGTCGACAATGACGTGTTTGTTGTTTTAAGTGTAATATGTTCGGATAAGTCTTTACTTTCGTAAGTCTACTAAAAAAATTATAAGCATCATTCTCAACTTAGGTATTTTAGCCAACCGATTATGCAATAACCCGAGAGTCGTGTTTACGTGTAACGGGCAATTTTCACATTCGACGCAAGTCAAAACTGCGCGAGTTTTTCTTTTATAGCCGCCAGCATTCTCTCAACAAATTCAATATTTGTAGCGAGATTTATCGCCTTGTGCGCAAAATGACAACTTTTATTGTCGGCACATGTGCCTTCTTTCGCGTCTTACAGTATATTACTATCACACGTCCTCAAACTATACGGTAATCTTACACTTATCTTAAGCGACCAGTTAGATAATAATTACACCGTCTCTATTTAAGCCATACTCTTCAATCATCCGCGTTTTTCTTGCTACCTGTTAGCAAATATGCGACGCTGCTACTGGCTGTAGACCAGGGGTTGTGAGCCTTTTTCTATCTTTAGTTGTTTGTGTATATTTATAAAATTATTTGCATACAAAATTAAAAACGTAAAATTTTCTTTCCTACTGTGTACAATAATATAAGCGTCACTAGTCTCTAGCTCTGTTATTTTATGATATACAGATGATTTATAATAAATCAATTTGCGCTATATACAGAGTATAGCTAAATTATTTTTAATATATTTTTCATTTTTCAGTAGAGATTAAATTCACATATGCAAAATTGACGTCTTAAAAGGCTGAGCGGTAAGCTTACAACCAACTCTCGTAAAAAAAAAATCTCATGGTAAAAATCTATATACTCTTATCTTAGTGAAAATAAAGCTGTTGATGAAAGTAAGGATTCGAAATTACTTTCAAAATTGTCATTTGGCATCAAATCTTCCAGCTGCTCACACCTATATTGATCACCTCCATATATTCTTTAAGGCTTATACAGTCATCTGGTATCAAATCTTCTCGCTACTCTCATGCATATATTATATGTAAAATTGGCTCAACGCCATCTTAAGACTATGTAATGGTATCAGAATGAATTGTCCAAACACCTCACTGTACTCTATTCACTCAACGAATTTCAAGTAGAAATAAAGTTATTTCACTAAATAACTTTTACTTAACTAATAGAAAAGGATACGCTTTCGTTTGCCAAAACTATTCCCACTGTTTGGGAATGTTTTTATTATGTAAAACGTTTTTCTTTATTCTCTTTGACACTTTACGATTCTCTGGAAAATTGCGACGTCTCCGTCGTAAACGTAGTTAGTCATTCACCATACTGCGTGCTTGGATAAACTACCTACCTTACTATTTCTTATATATCAGTGACGAACACTCACTAGACAATTACTCGATGTATTTACCTTGATACATTTATAAAGTTTAATTGTGATTAATTTACTGTACACAATTTCTATTTCTACACATTTAGTCATGTGTAATACAATGCAAATATTATTACAGCGCTGTAAACTAAGCGACGCTTATAAAATTACAACGTCCCCATAATCCTACATAATTTTCTTCGACAATAATTCAGTGAATAAGAAATAAAAGTAAACGGTTAATTTGACTCATAAACATAATTTAATTATATAGATTTATGACACGATTAAGTCCACTAACTAATTTAATGTATTCATCTATGATCTAAAATTATAGTAATGTTTTATCACTGGCATAATAAGTCGATATACAAATTTATTGACAATGGTATTAGCTAATGGATTACAACAAAAAAAAATCTATAGATCTGTATCCATAGATTTAAAGTTTCTTTCAACGCGTAAAAATAATTCAATGCAGCTATATATATATATATATTCTATGTTGTATAAAAAGTACCACTAATGCTTCAATATACATGTATTTATCCACCGTCAGTATATTGTCCCATCGTATAAAAAACTAGCGACATCTATATTATTTTAATTGTAAAAACCGTCTTTATGATATTGTTGGATACTAAAGAATTCACATTAAAATATAATAACCCCACCCCATTCGTATAATGATTATTGTATAAAAAGGTGCGAAACTACTGGTCAAATGTAATTATTATTAACTACTCATTAGCAAATAAGACTTTTTAAATAATTTTAAGAGATGACTACGAGTGATACTTTTAATTTCAATAGTCTATCATTTATCTATTTATTATAGTGTAAGATTCTTATGCGTATTCATACATAAATTGCTATCCAAAACTGTAATAATGATAAATATTTTAATAAAAATAATAATTTAATAAAATAATAAGGTTGCCATTATAAAAATCTTAACGCGTCTACTGAAACCAATCTACGAAGTCCCTACTTCGTTTTCATAACGTAACACAAAATATAGTACAGATTTAACTATAAACTAAAATCTATGCTGAAATGGACAACACTATAAACGTATACTATTAAATAATTTTACATATTATCATGTTCAATTTATTTCATCCCGAATATCTAGACTTTAATACACTTTTAAAAATGAACAATCCAAACCTGTTGACCAGCCCTGACGTAAAAGATCCCCGATTTTAAATATATACAAATTAGTATTATTTATGCCAAGCACATCCTATTTACGATTAATTGGGTTAGTCGTAATTAATTTTCCCACACAGTTCAACGAATGCAACGAGCGGTTGACTGGTTCGCAAGTAATTCCATACAGAAAACAATTTTTTCGATCTAAAATTTGTTAATTATTAGCTTAAGATGCCCACAATATATGTCGTGGTATTTTTACGGTTCCAATAATTGTCATTCGAAGAGTCTACAACTGAATTTATATAAAAAATCGATGAAAAAATGTGGTATACGTGACCTAAAAAATCTGGAATGTGATTATGTTGTAATATGGTTAAACAGCTGATTTCTTCTAGCTGTAACAAATAAGTCGTTTTTGGTGCTGTTATTTATTTTGTGAACTTTGTAATAATATATACGTAATAACTGTACGAATTGTAAATGTCATTCGTGTGTACAATATGGACGAATCAGTTTCAAATGTATATTTTTTTGACGTTCGTGGTATCAAACGCGAGACCATAAAATATCCATATAATATAATTATGGAATATCATATACAATTTCAAGTTAGCGTGCGCGCTTTCGAGTCGTAAGTTACATGGTCGATTCTCACACCTACTGGATCTTTTTTAACTTCAAAAGTGAACTGACTATCCAATGGGTTGAGCAATTAGCTGACAACCAATTTTCGTGAAAAAATGTGTTTTGACATGTCCGTCTGTCTTTATATCGCGGAGATTCATATACTCCGCTTCTGGAGTGGACATCTTCACCCCGTGAAGATCCATTCATTTTCGGAGTGGTTACCGCATACATACAATCGACATTATCAACATAGATCGCCATAATACAATATTTCTCTCACAGATTCTAGTGGAAACGAATCTATTTATGGAAATCTATAAGCGGAAATTTTCAATCAATCGATCGTTAGGATAACAACGTCTTTTCAGAGTCTTCGTCAGGTCCCATGATTCGCTAACGTAAAACGACGCCGGCAAAAAAACTTTGTTACACAGTATTTGATAGCTGTGATTACTACATATTATACCGATTGCGTGATAATGTATTTACCTACGTCGCACAGACCTTGTAAATAATTATGGAGATGATGTCGGTCAAATAAGCCGGCCGGCCGGCCGACCGCCTGCAGTCAATGAATGAAACAGTGTGCACCGACTGGAGCATGCCGGCGTCTGCTTGTGCAATATGCAAATTGTACATTGTGCACTAGACTACTTACTTCATTCATCTACACACCGTACTCCACTGGTACAGCTCGACACAAACTTATTAAAACATCCAACAGTATTATAGCATTATCATACTTATTGAACTTAGTTTTAAATTGAAAATATGCAGATGATGCTAAACAAGAAAATTTACATGCAACAATATTTCGTATAAGTTATTCAATTTCATCTAAAGCTACCCTCTTAGTATTTCACATGAAACTTCGTTAAATATTAGTTAGAAACATGTACATAATTACTTTGAATTACAACATATGGACAAAATAATTCCACATTTCAAAACTATGTACTAACAAAACTATTAAAACGTAGTGTACATATAAAATTGCTATGATACCAAATAGCGTAAGTCTTATAATATATACACATATCTAAATTATACAAGTAAATTAAGATTATAACTCCAATAAGATGTAAATTCATGTGTGTTATCTTGTGAATTATGTCGTTTCGTGTAAGCTGTTTGCTCAACCTTTTTTCCGATGTCTGTAATCTAAATATTTTACATTAGATTCTTGATTATTTTGATGGAGTCGCTTTAAGAAAAAATCTATATGCTTCAAAATTTAATCCAACATGAGAAGAAAGCAATATACTCGTCCTCCATGAAATGCAGCATAATATTATGGGCAGTGTGATAAATGTTATCTTGATTATTGTACTCCCTTTTCTTCTTCATCCACGATGAATATTAACCCAAAGACTGTATGTTGATGACACGTATCTTTAAGTACCAATCAGGCGAAGAGTCCTAGTGTCATTCTAATGACTTATAGGTACGGATGGCATAATACCTTACTAGGTTTTGAGCATTTTCTCAAATTTAATAATTTTGCATATTTATCAATCATCTCCGCTTATGCTGTTGATTCATACTGACGGGTGTCAATGACACAATGAGTGCCAGTTGAGCTATTATCCACTATCTATATATCAAGTCAATTTGCCAATTACTAAAATAATCAATTAAACACGAAATATAATAATTATGTCGATTTCATTATTTTTATAACTGTATCTTTTCCAGTTGGGCCGATGAGTGAGCGATAGAATATTTAAGTTGCATCCAACCGGATGGAACGGCACGGATTCGCAACTCAAAAATAATAACATGTGTCTTTTCGAGCGTATCTGTTGATTAAAAGCAATCCTCGTTTGTAATTATTGACATTTATTTAGCACAACTTCATTATTCTCACGTATGTCAGCCGATGGCTAGAAACGCTCGTTTGCAAATCGGTATGTTGTTCACGATTTCAAGTCCCAAAACTGGTTGTAAAATTTACATCTGTCATGCATATTTAAATGTAAATTATAATATAGGCATCAAGCATCAAGTAATATCACAATTCAGTGTGTAATTCAACATAGTTTTAATTCAGTATTTTTGGTACAATTTTGAAAAAACACCACTCCAAAAGAATAAATATATTATCTGTAAATGTATGAGGAAAATTTAAATTTGAAAGAATGAACGCAAAAAACTTTTTTCAGGAGGGCGCCTCCTATCTAACGCGTGGCACTGGGTGAATATGTTCCGCAATAGCTGTTACTTAATCAATTTATTGTCAGTTACCATAATGTTACATTACTGGTAGAAGCTGTTAATAGAAATAGCTTGAACAGTTACTCGTTAAAATATGGTACAACCTGCTCGAAATGTTTTCTTATTACAGCAATCGAACGGGGAACATTTAGGAAAAAAAATATCAAAATAAATTTACCACAGTGTATTACAGTTGCAACTATTGCAATATCTTCTAAGGTTATGCATAGAACTCTCACTTGGTACTTTTGTAACACGTATCCACAAAGTGCAATTTTTTTAGAAATCTACACTTTGGTTGCATGGGATGCATATTTAGATTATTATGCTGATACCTGACCATGAAGAAGTAATAAAACTGTCAATAAACGATGCATAAATATGTGCAAAGTTTGTTGTATTGGTTTTCATTTAATATTTTGTGAATATTTTTCGATTATTCTTAGACAATTTCTCCGCGCGTTTACAAAATGTCGTTAAGCGTACAAATCAACGTATCATTTGTTTATTCGCTTTATTTATGTTAACATGTTCATGGATTTAAATCCAATGTATGGTACCGTAAATTTATCTATTACAATTAATGCGTGAAAATCTAGTCTAGAATATCTGAAGCGTGAATTCAATTTACAGACTATTCTAAAAATAATCGAATTAGGTTACTGTTGACTTTTGTGACATTGAAACAAAAATAACATATCTTCTGTTTTTCCGAATTTTCATTTCTCAGCATCTTAAAAAACACTTACTTCTTTTTTTAAATTTCCAATAGTAAATAAAATTGCCGCTCCGTAATTGTAGCATATGGATCTCAACAGCGTGAAGATGGCCACTCTAGAAACGAAGTACATGGATTTCCGTATTTCCAATACTTAAGTTAACAGATTTTTTACGAAAATTAAACGTAAGCCAATTTCTCAATACATTGCGCGCTTAGTCCAGCAGTGTTGGATTTTTTCATAATCAAAGAGCTGTAAGAATCAACTTCGCTATATCTGACTCCGAAATGCACACGCTAGTCTCTCAGCTACCGGGAAGAAGTGATATTCTGGTTTATTATCGAATTAGTTACAAATCTATAAATATTTTTCATGATTTATACAATACCCAATACTTTTTATTTCATATTTTATATATATCTATAAAGCATACATTTTTAATTGTTTCTAAGACCTGAAAGACTTAAGGGTCTTCACAATGTGAAGAAAAATATATCGATTCAAGCAAGTATTAGTTATGAGCTAACCACACAATCCAAAGTTTTTGACAACACATCTTTGCAATAAACTCATTTTTTATTGGTAATTTATGATAATTTAGCTTGTTTCTTTTCAACACGTGTTTCTTCTATACCAGTGGTCAGCAAACTGCGGCTCTTTTGATTTTCTTTAACTTATCGGGTTTTTTGATCGCAGAATTTTAGAGAAAATTGAAAAAAAAATTGCCTTTAGACATAAAAGAACGAGAGAACTGATCTTTTAGGGAGAATTGAAAATTTTTCTCTCGCTCTCGAAATAATTCGAAATGTTAATCATATTTGGCTTTTTTAGGTCAAGATTTTTTCAACTACTGTTCTTTAAAGCAGAACCCATCAAGTATATTGGCGGACGCACATATTCATATTTTAAAATGCGTTTTATTGAGTGCGCAACACACAACACGTGCTTCTCTTACATAAAAGACGTTGTCGGGTACATTAGGATACGTGCACTATCCAAAAAATGTACAAGATCTAAAATTAAATTATTTCTTTAGCATAACTATAACAGATAGCAGAGACTATATTTAGGAAATAGAATATTTTTTAAAGATGTGGTTACATTATATTACATTAAAATCATCATGTGGGCTTAATTTTTTGTTCACAAATAAACTTTGTGGCTGTCGTCCAAAAGACCTCAAATTTGTCTATTGTTTTTCAAAGTTATTTTTTTTGCAAACATTTTTAAAGTGTGAGGTGTTTTTCGTGATACACCGTAATAATAAAAATATTAATACAGACATATTATTACGCTCATGACTTTAACATAAAACAAACAATATAATGTTTCTATCTTATTCTAAGATTATTCAAGCGTTATTATTATATTACAATGTAAACAATAATCTAAATTTCATCTAACGTAAATTAAGTCTAACATTATTTGATATTTCGTAGCGAAACAAATAAATTTTCACTTAATAAATTAAATACAAAATGACAGCATGGACCACTGCCAAAACTGCTTAGATATCACTGGACAGTGTCACGAATTAATGTTGTAGAAATATTTTATTTTGCAACCAATCCTCGTACAAAACAAATGCGTACGTATCCGACTCCATATGAATAAGAACCATGTTTATTTATTTATCTACTTTAACGTTAGTACTTTAAAAGCGTTTATTTAAGTTTACTTGTTTATATTTTCAGATATAATAAATGCAAAAATGTTGCCCTTTTGTGTGTCGTATCAAGTAGTCCAAAAAGTGCGACAACTGTCTTTCTATTGTGTACTATTCAAAAGTAATCAGTGGCTTGCTGAAATTTATAGTTTCCAATGTTTTTTTGAGCACTTTTCAACTGTCCAAGTTATTATGAAACATCTAAATGTGCTGTTGTCACTATTGCTTAATCTATAATTCATACACAAAGCGATCATCCGTTTTGACCGTGTGAACAAAATACTGACAATATACTTATATCAGGTGTCGGCAACCTATGACCCGCGAGTCAAGTGACCCATTTGATAATTTCTTGTGACCCAACTAAAAGAAGAATTAGAATTACAATTTTGATTTTTTGTGTTTAAAGTTTAAAATATAATGTAATTATTTTATAAATATAATGTATCGTATCATTCACTAAAAAACTGATTTAAAATGAAAATACCACTGACCCAAAACGTTTTCTTAGTCATATTTTGGTTATTTTTTACCCGCAGCTTAAAAAGGTTGCCGACGCCTGACTCATACTATATTGGTCAGTACTGCTTATATATGTAAACATTAAACAATGAGAAACTAAATTATTACAGCGATCCATCTAATCTTTTATTTAGATTAATTTCGTCGATTCGGAGGTACTTAATATCCAAATGTATTGTAAATTACCCGATAACACATGTATGTACCGTTTGTATATTGTCAAATGGTACAATATTTATTTGGGTTGTATTTATAATATTTTATCTTTGATACTTTATTATTTTTAGAAACTTAAATAGTATTGTCAAATTTGGATTAAGGCCGCTAAAGCATTGTAAGGCACACTGTTTGTAAAAATCGCCATGACGGTGGACCCCATATGCCCGCAAGGATGATTGGAATGATTATGGTTTTTTAATTATATTCTTTTATATTAAACTGATGATTCAATTCATTGATATATACTTGTTAGATATGTAATTTCTTTCATAAACATTTATTTTTTAAGCAGAAGGTTCTTATAAATTAATATTGTTGTACAACTTGTACACAACTGTTGTATAATTGAGTTCTTCCAATTGAGTACTTATTATTCAAGTAAGAAACATACAATAATAAAATCATTTTTTTTTTGTATCCCAGATATTTTGACATCCCTAGGTTTCCTTCCTCTTCTAAACTACTTACAACGGCAAGCATTTAATGTATTCTTTAATTAATATCATATTACGATTTTTGTTTTAGCCGACAACACGAATCACGACCAGGGTTACTTCGGACCATGGCGCATGTGCAAGAAGCTGCTTTACAACCGCGAAAAATGTGGCGTAGAAGTGGCGCGGTTCCGGCCAAATGGTACTTAATATCATTGTTCTAAGTTTAAACATTTTGAATTCTCTCTGGTCAATAATTGTGTACGCTCATCAGTATCAATCTGTCAAAATGTCAATACGTCTATCGTTTTAAAGATTTTTTTAAATTAATTTATAAACGTCGATCAAAAAGACGTTAAAATAAACAACTTAGATGTATAATATAATACATTCATAAAGTTCAATACCAAATAAACTTTTGTGTGTGTGTCAGTGAACAGAGATAGCAACAACTAAAATGTCTCGAGTGAACTGTATTATTTGAAAATTTTGAATACCTACATTATTTTTCGCAATACATAGCAATCAATAGAAACCTAAGTTTTTTACATTTATTATAATATGTGAAATACGCAAGCTTTTAGCAAGTTTCCAATTTCGTCGATTGATATGCATCACAGTACGTATTACATTGGTACAAAATATAATTAATGGTAGTTTTTTAGAATAGATTTTCTAAGCACAACTGATTGTGGAGAATTTATATATAATTGCACCTATGTAAATATATAAAAGCTTTAAACGTAAAAAGGGTCAAAATATACTGCTTCTTATGTATACTTTTTTTTATATAATTTTATGACTTTCAATTTTATATAAAAATAATTATAACGCTACAGCACGGCCATAAAATTACTATTTTTATAATCTTATTATTACTATTTAAATATATTAATATTTAAACAATCATCATCAATATTGTATATGCTGTCAATTGGACAGTATCTGTAATATTTTATTTCTTAAAATTTTGTAAAAATATGTTTTTTAATTTAAAAATTTCATAATTTCTTATGGATTACAATAAATATTACTCGGTAAGTAGATGATTGTTGGGTAAATGACATCAGTAGTGACCAGGAATAATGGGATGGCTACAGAGTCACCTAGAAGTTGCTGAATCACTGACCTGATTCATTTTTTGACTATGTAATGATCCAAAAGCGTATCAATCCCTACTTATAACAATTTTGACACTAATTTTTAAAATAGTTTTTCTATGATATTTGAAAACATTTCTGGAATCCACTTTCCATTCAATCAATTTTAATTATTAATAATTCTCTGTTCAATCTTTACAAAATTTAACCTTGCTTGTTTGCTCATATTTTTGTAAATCCACAGTGGCCGTGTATATAGCTGGTATAGTAGCAGCTGTTGGAGTGACGATGCTGGGCCTTTTTGGAATCCTCTCCGTCGTCCAGATGGCCATGATAGCCTCAAGAGAGAAGGTGGTTATGCCGTACACCTACGTTGTCATGCTCAAGATGGCGTTAGCACTACTTGCGAGTGAGGAACTATTTAAATTTTAAAAAATTTCAGTTATAATAAGTCTATTACAATCACTGTTTTTTTCACCTTGGAGAAATGTATACAAGCTATTTTTTTATATGTATCGTCAGTTCGATTCCAATAACATTATATAAAATAAGCAAATAATTTTTACATATGGATGAATCCAGTTTATGAAAAAAATGAGAGTGGCTAATAACCAATCCTCACTAACGATAATTTAAACATAAAAAATTTGTTTCAACATTCGGTTAAGTTTTAAGTCAAGTTATACGAAAAATATATCTTTTTCTTCCTTGTTTCAGCATTATTGTCAATAGCCGCTGCAGGATTATTTGCAATACAAATAGATGAAAAGGATACACAAGGGTTTATTATAGGTCGGGGTGAAGCATTTTATTTACAAGTAAGTTTTATTTATAATCCTTCTTTATTGATTTAATGTAAATATTTTGTTTTATTTAGTAATTTAATTGATAAAAGCTAATCAATTAATACCATATAATATATCACGCAAAAAAATATATAAAAACAATGAAATTATTTATATATACAGTTTTCTAACAAAGATATTCTTTGTATAATGCTTATGCTTTTTGTCATTACTAAATTTCATTAAACTGGTTTTTTACAGGCGCAATTTCTTTACAATTTCGAAATATGAAAATTCATAAAACACATTAAGTTATAATATGGTATAAATTATGAACGTTTTCATTTATATTTTACAAGATGTCAGACATAGAGTAAATAGAGCTTTTCATAACACTTTCATCACTATGTGGTATTTTTAAAACTTGAATCTTGCAATTATCTGATTTCTAAATGGTTTATATTTCTATTTGTTTTAGATACTTGCAATAGCTTTGAATTTCGTACTATTCATATTAGCAGTGTATGATATACTGTTTTCACGAAGGGATGGCGGTGACCCTACAGCACCCGCAGAAAGCAGTGAGCCTCACGCTAATACCATAAATAACCCAGGATTTAGAGACGGTGCTAGAAGTGGTAAAATATGCAAATTCTTAACAACCTTTATTTCCCTATTTAAATATGTGTTATAAAACATTTAATCATTTACAAAAATATTGCAACTCATTTTAATTTCTCAAACTCATCACTAATTTTTTGTCTATATTTATTTACACATAAAATATATATTTTTTTTACTTATAAATTATGTATAGTTCTACTAAATGTTACAATAGGTATTTCAATGACGGACTCATCCGGCAAACCTTACAACTATAATGGCCACGGTAGTGTAGCTTCGATGAATACGACAGCAACTACTGTCACGTCACTGAGTGTCGATGGCTCATCAGTTGCTCGATCACCTTTGAGGTCTTCACTCAAAAAACCAAGACCTCCTAGGGAGGAAGGGGCACCTGGAGGACTGGGAATTCATAATCCAGGTTGGTTATTTATAATATTATATCTCGATACTATTAATAATATACTGTATTAGCATAAATCAATACTTGTCTATATACACAGTCTATCTGTTGAGATTTAAACTATAATTTTTAGTTTACTTGAACTTAGAGTTAGGATTTATGTAACTAACATACATACTGAATTTCACAATGCCGAAGTTGAATTTATGATTTCTTTTTAATATTGAAAAACAATTAATTATCCAAATAACATTTTTGTGCATAAATTTTTGCATTCTTACATGGAGCAGAATATCGTGGTATGTATAACAATGTCATAACTAAAATATTTTATTTTATTGTAATTCATTTAATTTATTGTAACTACTAGTCGTTACTAAAATTTTAATCATAATATAATGTAGCTTTATGCATGTTATTGTTACAACTCCATCTATGAATATTTTTTATACTCCAATGATCAATAGGCTACCATTCGTTGTATTATTTTAACCTGGCACTCATTTTTTAGCGTTTCCCCACTAAAAATGGTATACTGCATATCTTGAGTGGTCAGTCAAATAAGCACCATACATTATTTGATCATGCACTTTTTAATTTATTGTAAATCATCCTCTAATATAATGAATTATATTCAGTATTTCTTTTGTACTATAAATATATGTGCAATCAATTTTTCGTTTTGATATTTTTCAGGTTACTCTGGACATTCCCCCACACTGTCCCGGAACGGTAGCCAAAAGAAAGTTAGAATACAAACACACAGTACTGAAGTCTGATTCACAGCCTCAAATTAGAACTCAACATGAATTCAGAACGCTTTAGAGAGTAGGTGATATCTCAAGAATATATTGAATCGAAAACCATATTGTTAAACATAAATTTTTGAATTATTTAAAAAAGATATGAATATTCAAACATGTAAGATATTTATATCTTAAATTAAATATCATTTTGTTTTAATTTTTTAAAACTGTACCACAAATCAATTAGATATCTGAAGAATGATAAAGATCATCACAAAAATCAGGTTTTGATAGCCCTTCTGGAAAGCACTTCATGAAATTAGTCTTCAATTACTGTAAACTGTAAAAATTCAATGTGTGCAACAGATGAAAATATTATAATTGTTGCAAAATAATGAATTTATCAATAATTATTATGTTGGATTAGCCAGAGAATTGACTATCGTATCATAAAATGAGTTTGTGTTCATTAAAGATTGGTTATCTTCTCCGATATATTAAAATTCCACTGTAATGGAATCCAAAACAATTTTTATTTATTATTACAAACTGCCATTAGAATACAACAAAAGCTTATTAAGAATAAATTTATAGTTAATAGTTTATTAATATTCTCTGAGATTGCACCAATTTTCTATGACGTACTCTACTGAGGTGTGTGTAAGCTTAGTGGAATTTTGACTGACAAAATAATGACTTCATACGCAAAGGCAAGAAGCTCTTAGAAAATAATATGCTTCCATTTTGATAAAAAAAATAACACAAAATGTAAAAGAATACGAGGTTACGAAATTGGCTTAAGTGTTACAAAGGATCTCAGTGCTTTTTTGTCTTTAGCACAAAACATATAAAATATTGAGCGAATCTATTATTATATTATATACAAAGAATATAACACATATATTTCTTGATATAGATTGGTGTAATCTGATTTTAAACGCCTTTTATTGTAAAATTCTCTGTAAAATATAGTCTTTTATAATAGTTGTAAATCAGAAAATAATATTTAAAGTGTCTTTTAAAGTGAAGTAAGTAGGTACCAGACTTTATTATAATTACTTTTTATATATAAATAATATAATATATAGTGGTAATTAATTAATAATTAGCTATTGCTTATATTACGAAAACAATATTTTGGAGCTTAATACTTATCAACTAAAAAAAAAACATCTTTATCAACGCATTTTTTATGTAAAATTTAAATTTTAAAAAAATCTACAGATCTTATCTGCGGTGTTGTCAGCAATAATTTATTATAGATTATTTAAATGAATTTTCAAAATCTTGTAAAATAAAATATTCAGAAAATGCATTATTATTCTCTGCCTCTACTTAGAGCTACTAAGCATTTGAAGCTATACAAAATCAAATTGAACAATATTGTAAAATATTGTTGTACAAAGTTGTCAATATATTTGAACCAATTAAAAATAATGTAGAATCGTTGAAATGCTTACCTACATAATGAGAAAATAAAAATTAATAATGATATTTTTATATTACATGATACAGCCTTAAACATTCAATCTGCAAACTGCAAACATTATCTGGAACTGAAAAAGATTATTTTTTCTTTTTTTTAATGGCACCAAGTGTATGAAATACAATTTCACTTGTTTTTGTTTTCAAAAGTTTTATATTTAAAAAATCCAAAATTTGATTTGAATTTATTTTGTATTGGTTTATGAAAAATATTTTATTAATATTATTGTTAAAATTTATATATATATAAAAAAACTTTATAGATAAACCTGCTTTGTTATTGAGTTATATTATCTGAAAGAATCATTATGTAATATGGATTTTATCTTACTCCATATGTACGGAATATACATTACGTATTTTTACAGGTTTGTGCTGTATTTCTATAGCATTTGAAGTAGATTTTCATGGGCCTAAATACAGATTAAATCCGTGAAGTTGGAAACAATATCCTCTTATATTTATTTATGTCTATTTTTGTCAGTTATATATATTCGTAATTATTTACGAAATAGTTTTCAATAGAATTATCTAAAATAATTTTCAATTTGTGCAATATTCAACAGGAATGCAGCTAGATAAGATTTTTTTTTAAGGTTAAGATTGAACATAAAAATCTGATAAAATAATGCACTAAATAAGAATATAAGATTTATTGAAATAATCAGTTAATTTACTTACAACACAATTACATTTTGAAATGTAAAAATATTTTATTACTATTTTAGTGGTATGCTGGATCCACTAGGAAAATCAGTACTTTTCATTTGAGCGTCATACCTCTTACTTCTGTTACGTTTTGTATAATTTGTTTCAATGAATCATGGCATCTAAATTAGATACCTAATAAATGATATTCAGGTATATGGAGTGATGTGCTGCTAAAGTTATATTAACTGACTCATGCCTTGTAAAACTACAAAATTTGAGAAAGCTTTAATATTTTTTAGATTTATGGCCTACACTTACTTTCCCATAAATGATAGCAGCATATCACTAGGTATGCTTATATTAAAGAATCTCATAATATAATTTAAATAATTAACAATAATAATAAGTTTTGTATATATTTTTATTTTGTTTTTCTTGTTGCCTGGTATAACCGTACTCGTCTAGTTTATACTTTTAATCTGCTACTATGGCAAAACAAATTATATTATAATTTTGCAATAGTATGATAATTCTTGTATTTGAATCAGAATTCTAGTTCTATTATATTTAAGTAGATTAAGCCTTACAAAAGCTCACAGAGTTTGCTTATAGTAATTACGATGTATTCTTTTTAATAGATTAATTTTTTTCATGTTTGGATACTGTAATCATATTATTATTGTGCCAGGGAAAATACGTCTTCTTTAAAAGAATGATTGTAAATGTGTATTGTTAAAATTGCATGTCTGAATTAATTTTAAGGAAGTGTAATATTGTTTTTGTAATATTGTAAGTCATTTTTCCATCTTTCGTCACGCATAAAATCAGTTACTGCTATTAGCAAAATATCTAAAAATGTATTATTTAGAGTTGCAAGTACTACATGGTTTATTAAGATAATTGTGTAATATTGTTTACTGATGAACGGTGCATATCTATGCATATGTAAAAAAATCTACCTCCTCCTTTTTTCTTTGAAACTGTATGTTATGTAATTAATAGTAATTAAGACATAATGCTCTGATTATGCTGGCCACAATGGAGTATGCAATAATTGCCAAATCAGCTTAACCACTACACACCCGCGCGCTCACCGGTGAGTGCAAATCTTACTTGGCGTTAGACCCGCGTGCTCACCCTTGTGCGCGATCACTTGGCGTTATGTCCGCCCTCGCTCAAATTTGATATCTTCATATAAAAAAAACCTGGGATGCGTTCACACATTCTACTGATTTACGCGATGTTACTTGTTACACGGATAGCGATCTAAAAAAAATATAAAATAATTTACTATTTTTTCACGTAAGTAATGATACATGAACCGGGTCTCCCCGGTTAGCGCAGTTGGTAGCGTGCGTGACTAGCAATCCGAGGAATGCGG